>APFE031387058.1:217312-230875 GCA_000404065.3 Pinus taeda
CCCTCGCTCCCTCGCCCCCTCGTCCCGGAACCTTGGTGGAACATTGGTATTATGCCCCCAAAGTTCAGATATTGTGTGCTATAAATATTTAACTATATAAATTTTTGTAGGGGTACAAACATGGCTAATAAATCAGGGCTGAGAACAATTGTGGCACAGATTTGAGTCTAGGAGGGAGGGCTTCCAAATTATTGTTTTGCTAAGGTTTATGGATTGTGCATAATCCATTGTTCTGGAAGAGAAAATATTCTTTCTAAAAGCTTCAATATGGTTTTCTGCTCTTCTATCTACATGAATGGTTTGCTGTAAAGAATTAGGTTGCTAATTTTCCTCTGTTCTAATTTCTGAACTCAGGTTCATTATGTAGATGTGTTTCACTAGGTTAAGAGACAATCTTGCCTTTAACTCTAGTGCTTGCAACCTTTGTGCTATTCTTCAAAAGACATCTCGATTAGGAAAGGCATCAGATGAACATCATAGGGTTCAGCCCAGTTTTGATGTCTCTTTGGGTTGTTTCATCTGTGAACTTGCTGAAATTTACTTTCGTCTTTTTACTGTTCTATCTCTCTTCCCATGTCTATGCTGATCTTTCTAGGGGTGGACGGGAAATGTTTACTCCTCTTCTTGGTTTTCAAATCCCTGCACTCAGAAGGCTTGCTTGATTTTGGTTAGCCAAATATGATTATGCACTTCAGCATCACCTCCAAAATCTTTTACCATGGAGGTTATAGGAGATCCTGGGTTGATTATTTCTCTTTCCAATCATTTCTTTATCCTCTAAAGGGCCTTCCAAAGTGATATGTGAACAAGATTCATTCAATGGAGGGTTTTGATTCCATTGATTAATAATAACTGTAACTTGCTCAACAAACTTTAGGAACATAATGTCCAATTCTCCCTTGGTCACATATTTGTTCCAACAGTTTTTAGCATCACCATCTGTTCTACCTCTTCTTTTTGGTGTCCTTGCTTGATTGATTGTGTGAATCTCTAACCATTGCTCTATTAACAACTTGCTAGGTACCTATCTCTAAAATGGCACGACAATTGCAACTATAGAAGTGACCAGAAATAGATAGGAAATATAATAGAAGTAGAACTCAATACAGAAATAAATTTTAAAAAGGCACAAAAAATGGGAGCATCTGTGCACTGAATTGGATTGCACTTGCAAATCCAAATTGTATAGAGGAAGAGCTCTGTAACGAAGCCTTTTTAATTATAATGATGAAGTGAAGTGATAAACATTACACTGTATTTATGTCATTTGGTATGCTTATAAGTTATAACATAAATAGATAAAAAAAGGAAGAAAAGATTGGGGGCACCTACATGACCAAGTAGATTGCACTTAAACAAATCTAACTTGTATGGAGGAAGAGATCTCCAAAGAATCTTTGTTGGTTATGTTAATGAAGTGATAAAAGCAACAAAAGAGGGAAAAGCCCCTATTTATGCAAAAAGAAAGTGAAATGCTAACTTAAAGCCTTTTACAGTCCTTGAAATATGATAAGATAAAAACCAAAGACTGAAACGTTATTACAGAATCACGAGCTTACATATGAAATAGCTCATGTTCATAAAATCGAATTGCATCATAAAGTTGCTGTGGTTAAGCGCAAAATAGTCATTGTAAACCACCCATGTTTTTCATGGGAATTGGGGGCACCCACATGACCAAGTGGATTGCACTAAAACAAATCTAAATTGTATGGAGGAAGAGATCTCCAAAGAATCTTTGTTGGTTATGTTAATGAAGTGATAAAAGCAACAAAAGAGGGGAAAGCCCCTATTTATGCAAAATGAAAGTGAAACCCTAACTTAAAGCCCAAGCTACTTGTAAATCCCTGTAACTTGAATAGGACCTTTTACAATCCTTGAAATATGATAAGATAAAAACCAAAGACTCAAACATTATTACAAAATCATGAGTTTACGTATAAAATGTCTCATGTACATAAAATCGAATTGCATAATAAAGATGTTGTGATTAGGTGCATAATAGTCATTTTAAATGGCTTATGTTTTTCATGCGAACAAGCAGCTCTTAATAGTTTGTCTTCAAGCCCTTGTTTCAGAGTCAAAGGCAGAATTTCTTTGCCAACTCAAGCAGACACTCAAATAAAAAACCCAGCAATGCTTATGAATGTATCTTTATATGCCATGAATCCATTAGGGACTTATTACTATGTTCGGATACATGTATTTGGCCTGAAATTACCTCTGAAAGGATTATTTCTTGCACATGTTTTATGGAATTTAAAGGGCCAGATGTTACAATTAGCTGGCAAAAATTGCAAGAAGACTCGTTTCTTCTAATTTTTACCAGCTACAGATGACACTTATGTTTATCTTCTTTTTCGATCGGGCATGAAACATTGTTGAAGAAGAGTCAAAAGACATAATAATCTCTCAAATGTTTGTTTTGTAACCATTGAAACGGATGTAATCTTATGCTATTTTGGGCCATTCGCATGTAGTGATTTTACTTGTATGTCGTAATTTTTATGTTAAACTTCCATTCCCATCTTCTATTTCATTGTAGAACTTTGTTATTTTCTCATGTTGACTCTATGCTTTCAACTGTTTGCAGGTCTTTACAGAGGAATAGTCCCAGCCATGACAGGATCAGTGGTTTCTGGTGCAACATATTTCGGATGCATAGAAGGCACAAAGGAATGGCTGTTTTCTAGAAGACCTGATTTGTCTAGCCCTTGGTTTACTTTTGTATCAGGGGCATCAGGTGGGGCTTTTTTCCATTGATGATCAACATTGGTTCTTAATTTCTCTTTCTTTCTGTTATAGTTGCCTAGTTTTCACTAGACTTTTAATGTTTATTTGCTTCTTATTACTTAGTAATGAAATCTGTTGCTGCAAATTTGAATTGCGATTCAAAACATGCATTAGGAATCCAGGAACTTCATGCAAGTTCGCAAGCTTTAAAAAACTAGCTATGATAGTTATCTTCCTACAAGAGTAGTCAGTGTTGTAAATGTCATTTTGGGGAATATATTGCTGAGGGTCTGTTAGCAAACTTATCAGAAATATGAGGGAAATGTCGAAAATATCAGCAAGAATAAGCTTGGACCTGAAAAACTCATCTTGGCAAAATTGGAAACTGGATGTAGGTGGATCTATAATGTATTGGCAATAGCGTGTTCCTTTTCTTGTTAGGGCACTGGTGAATGGGCAATGTTATATAAAAATTAATTGGTTAAGTAGTTATTAGGCAAAGGGCATGATCATAGATCATGCCCATTCACCAAGAGGCACCCTGGTTTTATACCACCCTAGTTTTATCTTTGATCATGCCCTTTACCTAATAACTACTTAACTAACTAATTTTTATATAACATTGCCTTCCTCCCAAAAGATGCTTTGTCCTCAAAGCATGCGTAATGATGGATGTTGTTGACGAAATGGTTCAGTCTCCCAAGAAACTTCTTCTTCAGGCAAGTCCTGCCACTTGATCAAGTATTCCTTGATTACACGAGATCGAAGCTTCTTTTCAGCATCTTTTGCTTTTTGTCTTGCTACTTCTATTGATGTAATGTCATGAAGCTCAAGTTCTACTCGTAGATGAGTTTTAAGTCCGGAGATGTATGATTGAATTAGACGGGATTGAAGTTCATATCTTGGTTTCGTGGCTAAGGGGTTCTCTCAAAGAGAGGGAATTGACTATGATGAGACATTTGCCCCTGTAGCTAGGGATTCCTTCATAAGGGCTGTGATTTTCTATTGCTGTAGAGATGGGCTAGAAGATCCATCAGATGGACATCAAGACGATATTTCTTAATGGTGTGATTGAGGAAGAGATTTATATAAAGAAACTAGAGGGTTATGAAGTTCATGGGATGGATTCCCATGTATGCAGATTGAAGAGAGCATTGTATGGACTTAAGCAGGCACCAAGTGCATGGTATTCCTGGATAAACAACTATTTGCTAGGCTTGGGCTTCACCAAGAGTAATGCTGACTCAAACTTGTACTACATGTTGGTAAGGGGAGAGCTACTCATTCTTGTGTTGTATGTAGATGACATGTTTCTTATAGGTTTAGAGAAGCTCATTGTAAATTGCAAGAGGGGTCTTCCTTCGGAGTTCGACATGAAGGATATAGGGTTGATGCACTACTTTCTGGGGTTAGAAGTGTGGCAAAGAGATCAATAGATCTTCCTTGGACAAGGGAAGTACTCTGTGGAGATCTTGAAGAGATTTGGGATGCAGGATTGCAAGCCTTGGCTATGCCAATGGTGATTGTTACCCACCATTTTGTGGGTGATACCCCTGGGAGTTTTTTTTTCCAAGATGGTCCTCAGTAGGCAACTAGTAGCCCCTTACAGCCACTAGCTAGCTCATTGTGCCATTTCTTCGTCACTTGAGCCCACCATGTGGTCCCTCGCCCATCTTCCATGATTGTATGTTTAAAGGTGGGCCTCCCGAACCTAAAGGTATGCCTTGTCAGTTGGCCATTGAGTATTGTAATTTTCATATCATGGACACTTATGGGCATGGATTAATGGGGTGATTCAACGGAAAGAATGGGCTAGGTCCATCTTCTTGTCTCCTAGACCCCTTTTGGATATTAACCTTGGATTCTAGTCCTGTGGGATCTCTTTTACTGACCATTTGGCTTTAGGGATGGTATTTCACGGGAAACCCTAATTTTGGTTGCGTGGTCCAACTCCCTTATCGGCATATATTACCCCCTTTCCACTCATTATTACCTCATTCATCATTTCTCCCTTTTGGGTCCACATTCCTCCATTGGGTCCATATAGGGTTAGCTCAACCCTTCCCCTTGCTCGCACCTTGGGTCAGGCCTAGAATGATGCCCTGGAGGCTGATGTAGCTAAAAGGAAAGATAAAAGCATATCTGGCCACATTCAACAGGAAAATGTACCACAAAATGCAAAAGATGGTCGAGACAAACACGTCTAGCATGTGGGAAAAAGCCAATACATGAGCTCTACCCCATCACCATGGCCATCACCTTTGTTCCTACAGGTTCTATGAGCCTCCATCATATAGGAACCCATGATTGTCCCAACCCTCTAGTGGGCAATGAACTGCCCTCCCCTAAAAGGGGGTATCCACTGCTATATCTCATACATCATGCTCTTACCCCTACAGCCTCGAGCAGTTAATCAAAGAAAATCATAAAAAGGCAGAAGGCATATAACGAAAGGTGGAAAAATCAAGGTCGGGGCACGTCATGTACCACGATTGCTCCCTCCAATACGTTATAAACCCAAGTGTGGGCTTCCCCTTTATTGGCTACCCTTGTACCCTAGCATGTGGCATAGGGCTGCGCCTTCTCATCCCCTACTTTGTTCACCTATCTGTCACATGCCACCACCTTTTGAAGGATGTACCTTGAACATATTATCCCTTTTAGAAGTAGAAACCACCTAATATGATACTTGGTTAACCCCATTTAGTTGAGAGACATTGGCACATCCCAAAACCTATTATGGAAGGGCAGGCCATTATGAAGTCCCCACCTGTGCACCATGGTTGGTAAGCTCATTTACTCGATTTCTCTAATGAGTTGTTGTACTAGAGGGTTAGGGGACACATTGTATCTTATGTAGGATTGCAGATGGTCTCCATCTTGGGTTTGGTATCCCTATACAAGGTCCTAACCCTCCGAAGGGCTACATTGGCACATGTAGGGTGTGCGTTCAGAGCCATGGGCCTCCACAGCAGTAGACAACACTCCATGGATCCCCGAGAATGTCCAGAGATTGCTCAAGATTCGCCTGTTGGACGAGGAAGATGCACTTGGTTCGCCTCTGCCCAACCAGCCCCACAGTGTACCATGCACTTAGTAGCTAACCCAAGACTTGTAGGATGATGTGGCATCACCTACACCATCATCAGAGTCGTTACAGATGATCTATAGGCATCTTCGACTCATTTGGAGATCCATGAGGTCATTATTGTGCCCCCACACCCACTAGGAGCACCACAGGTTTATTGTTTGGAGAACAAGGGGCCAACCCCTTGTCCATCACTTTTGAGGGTCCTATTATTCATTATGGCACCTATGGACCTCATCAGGCCTCTTGGAGGGCCCTATGAAATGTATTATTTATCATTTGACCTCTTAAGAGGCTAATTATTTCATTTGTGAGCTAGTTTAGCGGGCTTGTCACCAAAAGTTAGGTTATTAGCACATTATTTTATCTTTGGGCTTATGTAGGCCTAGGAGACTAATTCGAACTCCTCATTAGTGTATAAATACAAGTGAGATGAGTTCATTTTCTCATCATCACTTTGGATTGGATCTCTTCTCTCTTTTGCGAATTTCATACGTTTTCTTGTAGGATGACTTGGAGCTTTATGGATGAATTTTGATGTGTGGATTTGGTTTATCTTATCTTGGAGCTTCTCTTTTGTCAAATTGTGGATGGCTGGATATGTTCTATTACATGTAAGTACACGCCTTTAATGCTATTCTTGTTTTGATTTTTCATATACATTGGATTGGGATTTTCGCTATTTTTAGGGCGAATTGCCGCATGCATTTACTGCTTAAATTGTGGAATTTTGTCTCTATATAGCATCTCTCAATATATGGGCCATGTAATTTGAACGAAATCTCCCCGAGATAATTCTATCAAGGGATTTATCTTAATAAACCATCACCTTTTGCACATCGAAGTATAAAAGTTGTTAGATTGCTTCTCTTTGACCTAGAAGGCTAGCAAAGTAGTCTTGACACCTCCTTGACTAAGAACCAAAGGTTCTCATTCATGCTTATTATAGACTCATTCACCCAAGACTAAGGCACCGATCTACCAAGAGTTGGTCACCTAAAATCAATTCCTTTCACCTTTTCCTAGGTCTAGCCAAGTTGGGTCACCTAGGGTATCAATTTCTCGATAAGATAGCTCTCGAAAAAGTTTGATCTCCTAGCCTCTCCTACGCTGGTGTCTCCTCAAGGCCTCCTCCAATTTTGAAGCCATTCCGATGGTGGAGTTGTGAGAAAAGCAAAGCCCTAGCTCCGAGATGAAACTTTGCCCTAGTATCCCCAAGGCTAGTGCCTCATAGGATCAATTCAACACCTTTAAGTGAATATTCTTTCTTTGATCCTTTCCCCTTCCTTGTCTAGGTTAATAACATCATTGGTTGCTAAACACTTACCTCCTAACTTAGGTTGTGTCCACTTGGACCTATGTGGTTCCATTCCTTTGAAAAGACAATTCTTCAAGAACCATCCGAGATACCAATTTCAACAAGGATCCTAGGGATTGGGAAATTCTTTCACAATTCATATTCTCTAAACCTAACCCTCAAATCCTCCCATCCTTCTCCTAGAAGAATTGTACCTTGCTTAGAAAGCAAGCAAGCTCTATCCTTCAAACTCTTTTGGAAATGAATTATTTGGTCACTCCATATCCACTTATTGATTTATTCTTCATTAGTGACTCCATAATACAGCGGGTCTCCTCCCATCAGTGAAAGGCCATAAAGAGTAGGGAGCCTTAGCTGAGGTGACAGTGGGCGCTGTCTCCATTTGTTGCCCTTGGTCTAGCATTTGTCCTTTAGGGATCCCCTGCTAGTTTGAGCGGTAACAGTAACCAATTGGAAGAATATTGATACCTCCAAGTTAGAGGCAGTGGACCCCACTTTATATAGGCAGTTGATTGGCTCTCTTATGTATCTAGTTAATTCTAGTCTGGATATATTTTTGCTATCAATACACTTAGTCAATTTATGGTTGAGCCAAAGCGATTGCATTGGCTGGCAGCAAAACATGTCCTAAGATATTTGCGTGGAACAATTGAGTATGGATTGAACTTTAGGGTTATTCAGACGCTGACTGGGCAAGTAGCACAATTGATAGGAAAAGTACCTCAAGTTGCTATGTTAGCTTAGGGTTTGGAGTTGTTTCTTGGTTCAGCGGGAAACAAAAGCCAATTGAACTGAGTTCTGTTGAAGCTGTGACATGGCAACATGCTTGGCATCACGTGAGGCCATTTGGCTTTGGAATTTACACATGGGACTGTTTGATCAGGAGTTGGAGTCGATCGTGATACTTTGTGACAATTAGAGTTGCATCAAGCTCTCGGAAAATCTAGTGTTTCATGACAAGTCGAAACACATAGAGATCAAGTATCACGTCATTCGGGTCTGTGTGTAGAAGGGGACAATGAAGCTACAATATGTACCTATAGAAGGGGACATCCTCACGAAGACCTTGATGAAACACAAATTTATATTCTTTAGAGATAAGATGGGAGTGATGCAAAACACTTTCCTTGCTAAGAGAGTGTTGAGTGTTGGTAGCTCGGACAAGTTATTCTGCATAGGCTTAGTACCAAACATGTAGAAGATGTTTGACAAACTTTTCTAGCAAAGTGACTTATTTTTTTCTTATGTAAAGTCACATCAATTAATTTAATTAATTAATGTTGGCTAAAGTAAAGATTTATTATAAAGTACCTTTAAGTGACTTTATGATTAAATCACGACCGTCCAATTTATAGGAGATGAGATTTAATCTCATCCATAGATTTCATCATGAATTACAAGGTTGACTTCATGGATTATGAGGTTGGGGAAAAGGATAAAAGTAATTGCTTAGAGAGAAGATGGCACACATTCCTAGGAAGCACACACTTCAAGAGAGTCGGCACGCATGCCAAGGAGCAACGAGTGAGGAAAAGAGAGAGAAAAGGGACAACATGCAAATCGAGGCCAATGGGCACACAAATTGAGGCAGGTCAAGTGTGAGAAGGATGCATAGAAATCTGTAGGCACATAATTAGAGGAAGTGCACAACATACATGCTTTTTGAGGTTCTATGGTCGCGCGTGTGAGGTTGCACGTGTGAGAGCTTCCCACAAAAAGCAAGGTAGCTATTGGCTCACAAATTGAGGCAGGTATGAATCTTTAGTTGACACGTAGATCGAGGTTTTGTTGCTATAATAATTTTTTTATTATCTTCTGCAAGTTGAACTAAAAACAAAACATGAATGCTAGTTTTCCCCGAGTTGGGTTTTTAGGGAAAAAGATGTGTAAACATTTATGTGCTTTAGTTCTATTTCCATTGTGTAAAATTTGTTAGAAGCTCAACAATACTTACTGACAATTGTGCATAAATTTCAGATTTGGTTTTGCTGTTAAAAATTAAATTTGGGGTATAAAATTTATTGGCTCTCTAAATCGATTTGTTGGGTTTAAGAAAAACTAACAACTAGGACATGTCATCAGGCCACTAAGAAAGGAAGGGATTCCATTCCTTATGTATTGATTCATTGTTCCATAGTCAAGGGAGTGGGATATTGGTGTAGAATAAAGGAAGTCAAAGACCTTGTAGCTGGCAACTGTACAAGCCACAATTTCCATGAGTCATGACAACTTAATTGTGAACTCACCTTTTATTTATTTATTTGCATTTCATATCCGAGAAGAAAAGAGTGAGGCATAGTCCTCCTTTTGGCTAGGTTTTCTCATATTGAGTTTCCTAGTGTACATCTTGTGTTCACTATGTGGGTTGGTATTTTCTTTAACTTATTTTGATTTTAGTCTCAACTTATTTAAGTATTTTGGGTGCTATTAAGACACTTCATAACAAAGAGTTTGCAGAAACTTGTAAGATCTGTTGTAATATCCCTATGGGAAAATTAAAATTAAATAATCAAAGCAAAATAGACAACACATCACAAAAGTCAAAATAGGCAATCAAACCACGAAAATGCTTCCACAAGAATGATGTCTACTCATTTTATTAAATGGGAAAGGTGTACAATCAATGTGTTGGAATGTGTGCACCCGGGCTTGCTTTTAGCAAGCTAGCAAAGCCCTCGATGATCCCTGAATCACACTCCTTCAAGCCCTATCCATTCAGCCCAACTATTGCACTGTAAAACCCAGAAAATGGTGCTGCTACTTGAAATGAAGAGCTCCTAGAGCCCTCTCTACTGCTCAGAAAATTTAGGGAATTTAATCCTGGCCTCTACTCAGGAAACCTAGAATAACCCACAAAGGGTTTGGCCAAACCCTGACCCCGAAATTTCGACCCCCTTGAGCTTGACTAGCTCTCCAGCTAGGAAATCTGGCCTCCTGAATGATTTGCTGCTGAAATGCCTCCAAAATACTTGCAAAACCTGTTAGAAGGCTTCCCAAGCCTTCCCACCAATTCCCCATCTTAAGTTCCTTTTTCTCTCCACACTCCCGGAATGCCTCTATTAATGACTGCGCAGTCCTTGCGTTGCCGTGGCTCTCTCTATTGCTGCAAATCGACCTCCTGTTGTTGGTGTGGATCATGCTGAAGAAGAATTCCCTCCTTGGGTTGGCACTCAAGGTCCACCGAAGCAAGGGCTGGGATTTCCACTCAGAAACACCCAGTGTGCTGAACAACACATGCAGACTTGGATCACTACTCAAGCGTGCTCTATTTTTATGAATTTACTGAATGTTTGGATTGTGTTGTCCAATAGCAAGTTCATGGTTGATGGGATAATTGTGTTTATGCTCACTCATTTGATTTCCATGGCTAAGGAATTTAATAGTTCAATTGCTCAGAGGATTTGTGATGCCTGAGAGATGGAATGTAACTCTTCTTGTACAATTGTCCAAATCAATGTATTTCATTTAGAGTTAATTGATAAATCACTTACTTTTGAATATGTTTAACCAACCTGGAAGAGGTCAACAAATTTGGAGTGTTTGGTATATTTCTCTTTGTGCAACATTGATAAACTATGAGAATTTTGGGTTAGGGACTTGCCCCTTTCTTGTCCCAGAAATCTGTAATTTCGGTGTCATGGGCACCTGTTCTCTATTGCTGGTTATCACACAAAACTAGAAGCTTCATGGCCCTAGGTCGTTGGGCTACAACATGTGTAAATTCAGGATTTGGGGCAATGACCCCTTTTGTTATATTCGTTCACTAAAGATTTGAGGTTTTGGGACCTTAGAGTTGTGTGCCTCGATGCACAAATGTAAAGTTTTGTAGATGTTCTATGCTAAGAGCAATTTCACTTTTCTCACAGCAATCATACAAGTAGTTAAGCAAAAATGCAGATAGAACATATAAGCAGATCTTACAGAAGACAAATCAGAAACAAGAAAAGTGTGTGTTCGTTTCGGCGGTCAACAGGATGCTTCAACCAGCAAAGTCTCCTTTGGTCAGCTAGCCCAGCATGTGTCACAACAACCCTCCAACCCAGCATGTACTCTTTAGGATGAGAGAGAAAGATGTGAGTTGTGTTGTGTTAAAATTCTCTCCAACTTTTCCTGTATATATATCCATCAATGAGGGTGTGTGACACATCTGTTGGGCATGTGAGCCTACATTACAAAACTGGCCGACCTTGCACATATAATTTATTAAGAATAATAAATTCAAAATATAAGTTCTGCTCATTGGATTAAGACTATTTTTATATGGATTTTACACCTCTCAGAAAGAGGAATCCAACAAAAATATTAGCCTCTTAATCTGAGCATCAGAACATGGAGTTTGGACCTAGTTGTCCAAATTTAACACTCCCTCTCAACTAGGGAGAACTCCATCTATTAGTGCAATCAACATCGTGAGTCATCCCACCGAAACTTGCTTTGCTGGCTTCTTTATTTCAGAACAGAAGTGGGCCAGTCACAAAGACATCATCCCCCGATTGACATAATCAGTCCAGAGGTCCCACACCTCACAAATCTTGATCCCAGATCAAGTGGTTGGACCATGCCATCCTAGATAGAGAGTACGGAAATCTCTGATGCATCCATCAGTCTTTGCTAATAGTCTCTAGCTTTTCCACACCTCATTGGCCAAATGAGAGGTACTTCCCATGAGCCCTGAACTCAATGGGTAGGATGCATACGGGGCACAGATAAATGAGTGGCGAACCAGCTCAATAATCACAAGGGTGGGGCAGAAGCATTATGAGTGCTTATAGCTTCGAGAAGCTATCCCCAAAGCCCCCCAGAGCTCCCAGAGCTCATCGTCCAATAGGACCCACATCATAGGGTCTTTCCACGACACCAAGACTCTCACGGAAGGTTAGGAACTTGACCTTCCCCAGGGGCTTAGTGAGAATATCCACGACCTGCTCATCAGTTCCTATATGATCGAGCCTTACGGCGCCTCGCTGTACCATATCCCGGATAAAGTGGTACCTGATATCAATATGCTTGGATCGGTCGTGGAATACAGGATTCTCAGTCATACGAATCCCACTCTGATTATCACAGAGTATCACAGTGGTATCTAGCACATGTTGGAACAGCTCACTAAAGATCTTCCTCAACCAAACTGCTTCACGACAGGCCATACTAGCAGCAATGTATTCGGCCTCCGCGGTGCTCAAAGCCACCGACTTTTGCTTCCTGCTCATCCATGAGATCGAAGCAGAACCAAGATTGAAACAGCATCCAGATGTGCTCTTACGATCCACCACACTGCCAGCCCAATCGGCATTAGTATATCCATAGAGTATCACACTCCCGGCAGTGTATCTCAGCCCATGGTTTATCGTGCCCCAAAGATATCTCAAAAGATTCTTGGCACCAACCTAGTGAAAATGATGAGGCTCAACCATCTGTTGACTCAAAGTATTCACTGCAAAACATATGTTCGGACGGGTGTTCACTAAGAACATCAAAGCTCCTATGAGTTGACGATACTCAGTAGGATTGGCCAAGATAGGCCCTGCAGCGCTGCCACTCAACTTCTTAAAGTTGAGTTTCATTGGTGTCGACACGGACTTACAGTCCACCATCCCAAATCTTTCCAGAAGCTTCACAATATATTTTCCTTAAGAAAGGAAAATCTCTCTAGGTCTCTGCCAGACCTCCAGGCCTAGGAAATAGTGCATCAGTCCTAGGTCTTTCATCTCGAACTCAGCAGCAAGCTCCCTCTTACATTGATGAATGAGAGGGTCATCACCTGTCAGGAAGAGGTCATCCACATACAGTACTAGAATGAGAGGCTTTCCTTCCACAACCTTGAAGTAAAGGTTTGGATCAGCATTGCTTCAAGTGAAGCCCAGCTTCATCAAGTAACTATCCATCCTCTCATACCAAGCTCTGGGTGCTTGCTTTAACCCATAGAGGGCTTTCTTCAACCTGCAGACATAATTGTCTCGATCTTGAACTTCAAATCCTAGAGGTTGTTCTACATACACCTCTTCCTTTATTGCACCATGCAGAAAAGCGGTCTTGACATCCATCTGATGAAGACTCCATCCTTGCGTAGCAGCAAGGGCTATGATGGATCAGATGGTGGTATATCGGGCCACAGGTGCAAATATATCGTCATAGTCAATTCCTTCCTTTTGAGAGAAGCCACGGGCAACAAATCTTGCCTTAAACTTTTCAGCACTCCCATCAGATCCATGTTTAATCTTGTAGAGCCATTTAGTGGTGACAATAGATTTGTCCTTCGGTCTCGGGACCACATCCCAGACATCATTCTTCATAATAGCCTCATATTCTTCATGCATAGCATCCTTCCAGACTTGATGCTTGATGGCCTCAAAAGATCCAGGTTTAGATTGTACAATAGTACTCATGGCAGCTAGATACCCTTGGTATCTACACGGCTTCTTGC
>APFE031387058.1:234025-250526 GCA_000404065.3 Pinus taeda
GTAGTCTCCCTCTTAATGCCAGCTTCTCTGCAAAAGTCTTTGAACTCATTTGACTCATATTCAGTGCCATTGTCACTCAAAATCTTGATCTTCTTTCCGGTCATATTTTCAACCAAGGCTTTGAAGGTACGGAACCACATGAAAGCCTCATCCTTCTTCTTCAAGAAGTATATCTAGGTTTTGCGAGAGAAGTCATCAGTAAATGTTATATAGTAAGAAGCCAGTAACTCCTGTCTCGTTCACTTAGGAGCCAAAACGTATCAGTCAAAGAACATAACTATTAAGTTAAAAGGAATGATGTGAAGAAATGTAAATCTAATGATAATCCACTCTAACAAGGATCATATCATCATTAATAGCATGTTCTTATCAATCACTTATTTCTCTTCGTGCACTTTCTCCTGAGCATACCATTCCACTGCACAAACCAAATTTAATATGTACGATACATAGAAGACTTGACGCCAGATTCAAGATAAGCTTCAAGACATCCAGAGAGCATCAATTCACGAGAAAATAGGGAAATAGTGATAACACTGAATAAAGAAAAATGTATATAAATCACTGGAGCTTCAGTTCTTTGGTTACCTTGATTATGTGATTCCACAGCTTGTAGTCTTGAGACCTGTAGACCAATACCCCTTACCTCTCGAACATTCTCATTCTCGAAACTGCATGTAAAGCAGACATAGCACCAGTTGTCCAGAATCCCCTAACAGGGAAGCTCTCCAATGACTGATGTAAGCACCGTCATAGCCACCCAATCATCCAGTGTTGTAAGTTCTTGCCTTTGCCAAGTTACAGTTTTACAATATGAGTGTATCAGATCGAATCCACGGCCACACTTAATCTTTTGGCAGTCTGCTACACTGTCTCTTCCAGTACACCTGTACGCATAGAAACCTGTCTACGTGTCAACCCCCGGTTCATCCACGAGACTGCCTTGACTGTCTGCTATATAATATCTGCACTTTTTTTTTATTGGAGCGTCCCACGCTCTGTACAAGTCAACAGTTGTCCACGTGTCGCCTTCAGGTATACTTGCGCATTCCTATTTGCTCGATACCTTATGCCTTCGACCTACATGACAATCTAATCGCTACTGTCAACTATTATACACGTGTTCAACGTTAGACGGGCGGGCGCTCCTCGCCCGTTCCGCCTCCACAATTTCGTTACCTGACTGCACTCCTGCTGTAGTCTTCCACAATTGCCCTCCACCAGACACTGAGCTAGATCAGAGGCCTTGGAGGACGTGAAGGCATCGAAGTGGTCTTCGAGCTTCTGGTGGGATTCCTTGTCGGAAGTGTCGACGGAAAGATCGATGGCGCCCCAGTCGGCCCCGTAGAGGACACTAGTCGGGCGTACATGCAGGAGAATTACGTTGTTGCCCAGTCGGAGATAGTTCGCCACCGCCCATTTAACGGAAAACGCACTCTCGTCGCTCAGATCAACAACGATGGCGATTTTCCTATTTCCAACGTCCATAGTTGTAATTGTTGCCACAAATTTCCACTGCGCACCTCGAAATTATATCTATTTGTACCAAAAATCTCTTCTGCAATTATCTCCAATACGAATGAATCGATGTATACACAGAAAAATATACAAGCAGATTAATAAGAATTTCAGCTCGGCTGCACTCAGTTTTTAGTTTTCAGACAAAAGGTGGATTTCTGTCTGACCGAACTTTTCCCTTTTCCGACATCCGTCAATCTTGCGAGGTTAGTTGATTACCGTGTTTTATTTTATTTTTTTTTTTTTAATAGGGAGAGACTTTGCGAGAAGTTTCCAGGGTACAACTTTTCTGTCAATGGAGTCGTGATAAATATGACAATATAACGGCTAACAGAGACCTGCGTGTCTATTCTGCCAATATTTTGATGCGATGGTAACACCCTGAGTTGTATGTTCGAATGTGGAGCTCTGTGTCCTTCGGAGTATGTAACAGTGCGCTCCACGCACTTTCCCAACCGGTCCGTTCGTCGATTTATTATAAGACTGCGCGCCCAACACCCTTATCAAACCGATCCCGTCCACCGATTCACTGTTCGTTCACCCGGTCAATTTACCGACAGTCTTATTTGACTTCTATGCCGTGCGCATTAACCCAATCGGTCCACCCGTCAATTACTAATTCGGCTGTGCGCTCCTGTGCGCTCACCCAATCGACCTTGTCCACCGATTGCACGACTGTCCATTCAACGACCAGGCACCCGAATCCGGAATCCCGTCAACACTTCCTCGATCTCTTTGCCGAGTCTCTTCCTCACCATCCGAGTCCAATTATACGAAGATTTCTTTTAGACTTCCTGCGCACAGAACGACGCACATCTTCGTATCTCCTTGTCCTCTATGCGAGAGATCTCCGTGAGTTCGATGATGATTGAGAAGATAGAGTTTGTCTTCACCTCAGCTCTGATACCATGTAAAGTTTTGTAGATGTTCTATGCTAAGAGCAATTTCACTTTTCTCACAGCAATCATACAAGTAGTTAAGCAAAAATGCAGATAGAACATATAAGCAGATCTTACAGAAGACAAATCAGAAACAAGAAAAGTGTGTGTTCGTTTCGGCGGTCAACAGGATGCTTCAACCAGCAAAGTCTCCTTTGGTCAGCTAGCCCAGCATGTGTCACAACAACCCTCCAACCCAGCATGTACTCTTTAGGATGAGAGAGGAAGATGTGAGTTGAGTTGTGATGAAATTTTCTCCAACTTTTCCTGTATTTATATACATCAATGAGGGGGTGTGACACATCTGTTGGGCATGTGAGCCTACATTACAAAACTGGCTGACCTTGCACATATAATTTATTAAGAATAATAAATTCAAAATATAAGTTCTGCTCATCGGATTAAGACTATTTTTATATGGATTTTACACCTCTCAGAAAGAGGAATCCAACAAAAATATTTGCCTCTTAATCTGAGCATCAGAACATGGAGTTTGGACCTAATTGTCCAAATTTAACAACAAAGGAATT
Source organism: Pinus taeda (assembly GCA_000404065.3). Lineage (NCBI taxonomy): Eukaryota > Viridiplantae > Streptophyta > Pinopsida > Pinales > Pinaceae > Pinus > Pinus taeda. Next base: position 237,012 of record APFE031387058.1, read on the forward strand.
GAGGTTCAAGGTAGTCACCCCTTTGTTTTGCAGAACCTGAGTAGTGGAATTACGAGCAACTTGGTTTTCTAATGGTTGTCAGGATAGGGGAGCAAAGTGGTCAACATATATCTACATATAAGCATAACGACAACAATCGACACTGAGGAGCGGATGACGGAACCTCACCCCATTGAAATTGTGTTAGGTGGGTCTCATCGAGCCGTAAGACCCTTGGACAATTGTGTGAGTTTACTGAGTGGAGAGGCTCAATGTCGATGGGTTGATATTGGTCATTGGCCATCAACCACAAACTTACGTGTGGTGGAAGAATGGGAAGAAATCCTGACACTAAGGGCCCGAGACCAAGATGGCGTGGCTAGGAGTGACGTTGCTTAGGGGTGGACCCTGTTACCCTCCACCTATGGGTGACACCCATAAGAGAAATTTTTCTCCTAAATGGTCCTTGTTACCCACCATTTTGTTGATCATATCCATAGGAGACAATTTTTCTCCTAGATGGTCCTCAACTAACAACGAGCAACCCCTTGTAACCACTAACTAGCTCGTTGGGCCATTTCTCCTCAACCTGAGCCAGCCATGTGGTCCCTCACCCATCTGTCATGATCATATGTTTGAAGGTGGGTCCTCTTGGACCTAAAGGTATGCTTTGTCATTTGGTAATTGGGTGTTGAAGCTTACTTATCATGGATACTTCTAGGCATGGATTAATGGGGGGATTCGGCGGAAAGAGTAGGCTAGGTTTGTGCTCTTTCCCTTAGATCTCTTTTGGATGTTAACCTTGGACCCTAGTCCCGTGGGATCACTTTTACTGACCTTTGGGCTTTATGTGGTACTACATGGGAAACCCTGATTTTGGTTGAGTGGTCCCACTCCCTCATCCACATATATCACTCCCCTTCCACTCATTAAAACCCCATTCATCATCTCTCCCACTTGGGTCCACATTCCTCCACTAGGTCCATGTAAGGTTAGCCTTCCCCTTCCCCTTGACCACACCTTGGGTCGGGCCTAGATTGATGCCCCAGAGGTTGATGCAGCTGAAAAGAAAAGTAAAAGCATAATTGGCCACATTCAACAGGAAGATGTACCACAAAATCCAAAAGATGGCTAGTACAAACACATTTAGCACATGGGAAAAAGCCAATACATGAGCTCTACCCCATCATCATGGCCATCACCTTGGTTCCTACAGGCCCTAGATGAGCCTCCTTTATCATTCAAGAACCCATGGTTGTCCCAACCCCTGGTAGGCAATGAACCGCCCTACCTTAAAGGGGGTATCCACTGCTATATCTTACACATCATGCTATTATCTCTTGAGCCCCGAGCAATTAATTAAAGAAAAATCATAAAAGGCAAAAGGAATATAAAGAAGGGTGGAAAAATCAAGGTCGGGGCACCTCATTATCACGATTACTCTCTCCTATACATTATAAACCTAAGTGTGGGCTTCCTTTTTATTAGCTACACTTGTACTCCAACATATGGCCCAGGGCTTCCCCTCTCATTCCCTACTCCATTCATCTCTTTATCACATGCCACCACCCTTTAAAGTATGTACCTTGGACATACTATCCCCTTTAAAAGTAGAAACCACCCAATAGGATGCTTGGTTAACCCCATTTGGAGCTTGGAGACATTAGCACATGCCAAAGCTGTAATATTCTTAATTAGCCATGGCTAATTGGAATATTCGATTTTGCTTCATTTTTGCCTTCTATAGTTATTTATGAGTAAAAAAGTGAGGGAAAGGGGACATGACTCACTTTTAGAATAAAAGTCACTTCCTAGTAGCACAACGTTGTGACTTAAAGGGGAGCCAAGGGGGCCAAAAGGGGGACGCATAAATGGAGTCCACGCCGACACTTGGAGGGACTGCGCAGTAGGGAAGAAACACGTGGCAAGAGAGGGACTGCGCTGGAGAAGGTGGGCCTTGGATTGAGAGAGGCAAAAGCTATAAAGGAGAGAGAAGCTTCCTCATTTTGGCATTCGGTTATGTGCATTTGAGCTAGTCATTTCGACTAATGAGCACGCTCGCTGTTTAGCTAGTCCACAACACTGTTTAGTGCATTGAGTGTCTCCGTTCGGAGATCTCACCCTTAGCCCCGGGGGACTTCGAGTGCCTGCTCGGGCAAGGTAGTTCCATCAGTATTTTTGCAGTAGTTTCGTTGGTAGTTGGCAGGAGGATTGAACACTGTAGATGACCGCACAGGCTTGAGAGGGATGACGCAGTTCCTTTTGGCAGGAGTTATGGATTGAGGGGTTGCAGCAGGATTTGTGCTGGGAGATTGAGCAGGGGATCAACCCTTGCATATTGGAGGTTTTGGCAGAGGTTTCAGGTAGATTTCTGGAGGGTTTCATTCAATGGCAGCGCAGAGCATTGAGGGACTGCACAGAACCCCAATGGGGTGATTTTCGGGGGTCGGCTATTCCAAGAAAGCTTTTTGGTTTTTTATGGGTTTCTTAAGTAGAGCCTAATTCCAGAGTTTCAACATTTTCTGAGGAGGGGAGCAGCCCCAAATCCTCATTTGGTTTCCACCACCAGCAGTAGCATGGCAGTGCTCCAGCAACTTCCACGCAGTTTTGAGAGAGGCCATTCTTTGCTATTCTAAGTGTATTTCTTCACTTTCCTTGTGCAAGTCGAGGTGCCATCTTTTTTATCACCTCCTGTACTCATTCTATTGCTCAGTATAATAAAATGGCTTAGCATTTCTCACTGTATTTCTTGAGTATCTGCGTATATTTCATGTTTACATTATTATATGCTGCACCACTGTTATTTTTGTCACTTTGAGCTTCCCGGTTATTATATCATTTGCATGTATTGGGTTGGAGTTTTGTTGGGGTTTGAGGAATATTCCGGGTTAGGGATATTACAGTGGTATCAGAGCATAGATCTGGCTCAGCCTGTGGAGCTAGCAGTCTATGACACTGGGGGAAAAACCCTACATCTGTTACAGAAGTAGGAGATACAGAGAGACTGGACATAGGTTGGAGAATACCTACGAGGAGGGAGACTGTGTTCCTGTGGTGGATGCAGAACAGGAGGAGCCTGTGGTGGATGCAGAACAGAAAGAGCCAATACTGGACGCAGGGCAGATGGCAGACGAGGACGGGAAGAGATTTGCGGATATGCTCCTCAAAACAGTACAGGATCTGTCGAGGCAGATTGAGGTGATGGGGCAGAGATTCATGGTAGTAGAGGCTAGACAGCATGAGAGCCCACGGGTTTTTCAAGTTGGTGAGGGATCAGGCGCATCCCACCATTTTCCAGAGCAACGTGACACTGTGTAGCGGGTGGCCTCACATGCCCCTACATGCTCTACCATGCCCACTTTCTTAGGAGCAGACGTAGGGGCCGTAGCCCAGCAGGAGGCAGAACCCGGACATATGGGTGATTATTTTGCAGAGTACCAGGCCTATGGCAGGTGTTCAGGGAAGCCCTCTCATTCAGAGACTTTGTTCAGCTCCAGCGGGATAACAGACCCCGCGACCATCACAGAGGGTACCAGCTTTACCATGATGGTGACACCCACCGTGTAGCTAGTAGATTCCACTTGCCTACGTTTGATGGTTCATCAAACAGTTTGGCAAAGTCTTGGGTGGAGAAGCTGGACATTTATTTCCAGCTTAACCTAATGTTGGAGACACAGGCCATCAAGGTGGCAACATTGCATTTGGATGGTGGGGCTCAGGATTGGTGGTTTCATGGGATGGTTACATTCAGACACTCCACAGTGACGACATATGCTGAGTTCACCAGGAGATTGATGGAGCAATTTGATCGGAGGGATCCAGAGCAACATTTTGTTGAGCTGACGAGGCTCAAACAGACAGGGAGCCCAGACACCTACATTACAGAGTTCTTGAGTGTCTCAGTGATGGTGCCAGATCTATCCACGACACGGAGAATCTATATGTATGTTGAGGGGTTAGCAGAGCCACTTCAGGGTTTAGTCTGAACCACTAGACCAGCTACACTCCAAGACGCTATTAGCAGGACCCGGGGCTTACAGGATGTCTTACCCAGGACCTGGACACCTTACCCCCAGAGACAGACTTTCCAGTCTAAGGGGAAGGATATGAGGATTCCACCTCCAAAGGGGAATCTGGGATGAGTACAGATTGACGATGAGGCCAGGAGAGAGCTGAAGAAGAAACGGTTATGCTTCACCTGTCAGGAGTCGTGGGCACCAGGACATAGATGTGCTACTGGCAAAGCACATTTTATTGAGGTCTTCTTCGAGAGCAATGGGGAAGAGGATGATGTGGAGGCAAGAGATAGTCATGCCGTGTAGGGACCTTTGTCACCTCCACCACTAACAGCAGGTGGTGCATCTTTTGCACCTACCGGAGGGGCCCTTGTAGCATTGCGAGGAGTTCCCAAGTATCTGACGCTACGCGTACGAGGGACAATACGTGGCCAGCGAGTATCAGTTTTGGTTGACAGTGGGGCAAACCACAACTTCATCGATGCATAGATGGTTGAGCGGAGAGGTATACAGACAGAGAGCTTCGATGGATTTTCGGTTTTGGTCCCAGGAGATCAAACCATGATGTGTGCTCGTTATGTTCCAGAGCTATCAGTGACGATGGGCACTTACACACTAACTGACCACTTTTTCGTGGTTGATATTCCGGACACCAATGTGATACTGGGTGTTCAGTGGCTTATCACTCTGGGGAAGGTCACGACAGATTGGAAGACCCTAGAGATGGAGTGGGATGATGAGAAGACAGGGAGGCATGAGAAGATACGGGGTCAACACACATATCCGCCTCAGACTGTTTTGGCTCATCGGATGGAGGCAGTCTTCCGGAAGGGAGACATAGAGTGGGTAGTGGAGCTGGGTGCATCAGAGGCAAGGACTACAGGGCAGACAGTACATCCAGAGATACAGTCCATCCTTGACCGGTATGCCATAGTGTTTGGGGAGATTCCGCCAGGACAACCACCGGGCCAGGGGTTTGAGCACACCATTGAGCTTGAGCAGGGCATACAGGCAGTGATCACTACCCCCTATAGGCATCCCAAGGCCTATCGGGATGAGATTGAGCGGGCCATTCAGGAGTTGCTGGCTCTTGGGCACATTCTGCCAAGCATGAGTCCTTTTGCTTCTTCCGTGGTGTTGGTGAAGAAGAAGGACAGCACATTGAGAATGTGCATTGACTACAAGGCTCTGAACAAGAAGACACTGAAGAACATATACCCCATATCCAGGATCGACGAGTTGATGGATGAGTTGAGAGGAGCACAGTTCTTCTCAAAGATTGATTTGAGATTTGGGTACCATCAGATTCGCGTGAGGGAGCAAGACATTCCCAAGACAGCCTTCAGGTGTCATTATGGGCACTTTGAGTTCTTAGTGATGCCCTTTGGGCTAACTAATGCCCCTGCCACATTTCAGTCCTGCATGAATCACATTTTCTGCAGTCACTTGAGGAAGTTTGTGTTGGTATTCTTTGATGACATTCTCATTTACAGCAGGACTTGGGAGGAGCATCTCCAGCACATTGAGACAGTGTTGCGTATCTTGCAGGAGCAACAGTTCTATGCCAAACTCTCCAAGTGTGAGTTTGGGTTGACGGAGATGTTGTATTTGGGGCACATCATAGGGGTGGACAGAGTGAGAGTCCACGAAGAGAAGATCAGGGCCATTAGAGAGTGGCCGGAGCTAAGGAATGTGACAGAACTCCAGGGATTCATTGGCATTTGTACTTACTACCGGAAGTTCGTCAAGAGTTTCTCACAACTTGCTGTACCCCTGACAAATTTGACGAGGAAGGGGGCTTTCAGTTGGACGGATACAGCGCAGCGAGCCTTTGACAGGCTCAAGGAGGTTATGAGCAGCTGCCCAGTGCTTGCATTGCCAGATTTCACGCAACCATTTGTTTTGGAGTGTGACACGTCAGGAGAGGGGATCGGCGCAGTATTGATGCAGGGAGGTCACCCTATAGCCTATGAGAGCTGGAAGCTCCTTCCACACGAGAGGTTGTATTCTATATACGACAAGGATATGCTGGCCATCATTCATGCATTGGCCAAGTTCCGGCGGTATTTAGTGGGTAACAAGTTTAGGGTGAGGACTGACCACAACAGCCTCAGATTCTTTTTGGAGCAGAAGCAGTTACAGGAGAGGCAATAGAAGTGGATCAGCAAGATCCAAGCATATGAATTTGACATTGAGTATGTCAAGGGTAAGAACAATGTGGTAGCGGATGCTCTTTCACGTAGACCAGCCACATTGTCTCTTATGAGCTTGGACACAGACTGGAGGGCTCGACTCTTAGTAGAATACTCCAAGGACATGTTTGCATGTGAGGTTTTGGATGGGCAGGTGGTGGATGACAGGTACAGGGTGGTCCATGAGATCATCTACTACAGGGATCAGATCTTCTTGACTGAGGAATCTCAACTCAAGAAGAAAATACTCGAGGCATCACATGATTCACCATTGGCCGGCCGTCAGGGGCTTACCAAAACCTACAGGGCCATCAGAGAGAGGTTCTCATGGAAGGGCCTCAAGGAGGACGTACTCCAACATATCCAGGAGTGCGACGTTTGCCAGAGGAGCAAGGGGGAGATGAGCCATCCCGCGGGTATATTGCAGCCTCTTCCCATTCCGGAGGGAAAATGGGAGAGTATTTCGATGGACTTCATCACAGGGTTGCCCATGATACAGGCCAAGGATTGTATCTTTGTTGTCGTTGACCGGCTGACGAAATATGCACATTTCTTTGCCATATCCGCACACTACACAGTAGCACAGGTGGCCGAGCTATTCTTCAGGGAGGTCTTTAGGCTACATGGTCTTCCTAAGACCATCGTTAGTGACAGAGACAACCGTTTCATGGGTGGGTTTTGGCAGGAGCTTTTTCGGCTAGTGGGGACGGAGTTGACACCGAGCACCAGTTTTCACCCACAGACAAATAGACAGACGGAGATACTTAACAAGTGGTTGGAGGGCTACTTGCGTAACTACGTCAGTGGGCAGCAGAGAGCATGGCTGAAGTGGCTGCATCTAGGGGAATACTGCTACAACACTACACATCACATGTCCATTGGTATGTCACCATTCTATGCTTTGTATGGGTATCATCCTTTATCTTTTGTTGACATGATGTTTGGTGATAGTAAGGCTCCGAGAGCCAAGATTTGGATCCAAGAGAGTCAGGATATCCTCCGAGCTCTCAAGGATAACATGGCCACAGCGCAGAACCAACAGAAGCTATATGCTGACAGGGGTCGGGTGGAGAGACAGTTTGAGGTAGGGGAAATGGTCTACCTATGATTATAGCCATATCGACAGTCAGCACTGAAGCAAAAGGGGGCTGAGAAGCTCAAGCCCCGCTTTTATGGGCCATACAGGGTGATACCCAGGATTGGATAGGGTGCATATGAGTTGGAGCTGCCCCAAGGCAGCAAGATTCATAACGTTTTTCATGTATCATGCCTGAAGAAGGCATTGGGGAAACAGGTGACAGTGACAGATAAGCTACCACCCATGGATGATGAGGGGCATTTGGTGTTGCAGCCAAAGGCTATTATTGATACCAAGGAGAAGCAGTTGCGGAGCATGACGGTCCGTGAATTCTTGGTGAGGTGGAAGAATTTGCAGGATGAGGATGCCACTTGGGAGAGCGAGAAAATCTTGTAGCATCCATCACTTCAGTTGCTTGAGGACAAGCAACATTTTGCCGGGGGAGACTGTAATATTCCTAATTAGCCATGGCTAATTGGAATATTCGATTTTGCTTCATTTTTGCCTTCTATAGTTATTTATGAATAAAAAAGTGAGGGAAAGGGGACATGACTCACTTTTAGAATAAAAGTCACTTCCTAGTAGCACAAAGTTGTGACTTAAAGGGGAGCCAAGGGGGCCAAAAGGGGGATGCAAAAATGGAGCCCACGCAGACACTTGGAGGGACTGCGCAGTAGGGAAGAAATACGTGGCAAGAGAGGGACTGCGCTGGAGAAGGTGGGCCTTGGGATTGAGAGAGACAAAGGCTATAAAGGAGAGAGAAGTTTCCTCATTTTGGCATTCGGTTATGTGCATTTGAGCTAGTCATTTCGACCTAGGAGCATGCTGGCTGTTTAGCTAGTTTGCAGCACTGTTTAGTGCATTGAGTGTCTCCGTTCGGAGATCTCACCCTTAGCCTCGGGGGACTTCGAGTGCCTACACGGGCAAGGTAGTTCCATGAGTATTTTTGTAGCAGTTTCATTGGTAGTTGGCAGGAGGATTGAGCACTGTAGATGACTGCGCAAGCTTGAGAGGGATGACGCAGTTCCTTCTAGCAGGAGTTTTGGATTGAGGGTTTGCAGCAGGATTTGTGCTGGGAAATTGAGCTGGGGATCAGCCCTTGCATATTGGAGGTTTTGGCAAAGGTTTCAGGCAAATTTATGGAGGGTTTCATTCAGTGGCAGCGCAGAGCATTGAGGGACTATGCAGAACCCCAAGGGGGTGATTTTCGGGGGCCGACTATTCTAAGAAAGCTTTCTGGATTTTTTTGGGTTTCTTGAGTAGAGCCCAATTCCAGAGTTTCATCATTTTCCGAGGAGGGGAACAACCCCAAATTCTCATTTGATTTCCAACAACCACAGCAGCATGACAGTGCTGAGAGAGACCATTCTTTGCTATTATGAGTGTATTTCTTTACTTGCCTTGTGCAAGTCGAGGTGCCATCTTCCTGATCACCTCCTGTACTCATTCTATTGCTCAGTATAATAAATTGGCTTAGCATTTCTCGCTGCATTTATTGAGTATCTGCTTATATTTCATGTTTACATTATTATATACAGCACCGCTGTTATTTTTGTCATTTTGAGCTTTCCGGTTATTATATCATTTGCACGTATTTGGTTGGAGTTTTGTTGGGGTTTGAGGAATATTCTGGGTTAGGGATATTACAAAAGCCCACTATGGAAGGGCATGCCATTATGAAGTGCCCACCTGTTGTCCATGGTTTGTAAGCTCTTTTACTCTATTTCCGTTGATGATTGGTTGTACTGGAAGGCTAGGGGACGCATTGGATCTTATGCAGGATTGCAAATGGTCTCCATTTTGGGTTTAGTCTCCTTATACGGGTAGGGGGTAGGGTGTGTGTTGAGAGCCATGGGCCTCCATAGCAGTAGACAACACTCCATGGATCTCCAGAGACGTTCAAAGATTGCTCGAGATTCACCATTTGGACAAGGAAGATGCACTTGGTTCACCTTTGCCCAGTCGACCCCACAACTGTACCATGCACTTGGCAGATGACCAAGGACATGTTGATATGACATCACTTACACTATCATCTGAGCCGTTACAGATGATCTACATGCATCTTTGACTTACTTGGAGACCTGTGATGTCACTTGTGTGCCCTCACACCTATTGGGAGCACCACAAGTTTATTATGTGGAGAACAAGGTGCCAACCCCTTGTCCATTACTTTTGGAAGTCCTATGGCTCTTATGGACTTCATCAGACTTCTTAGAGAGCCCAACGATATGTATTATTGATCATCCGACCTCCTGAGAGGTTTGTTATCATGTTTATGAGCTAGTTTGGTGGGCTTGTCACCAAAAGTTAGTTATTTGCACATTATTTTATTTTAGGGATTAATGTAGGCTCAAATAGCTAAATCGAACTCATTAGGAGTGTATAAATACAAATGATAAGAGCCCATTTATCATCATCACTTGGATTGGATCATTCTCTCTCTTGAGAATTTCGTTATTCCTTCTTGGTGGACGAAATTGGAGTATGGATGAATTTTGATGTTTGGATTACATTTTCTTGTCTTGGAGCTTCTTGATTGGAAAATCTATTGATAGTTGGATGTATTCTCTTACATGTAAGTACAAACTTAATGCTATTATCTTTTACTTTATTACATGCATTAATAATGGTAGTTTCACTATTTTATGGCTAATTGTTGCATGCATTTACTGCTAAATGGTGGAATTATGTTTCTATATAGCATATCTCTATGTATGGGCCATGTATGTTGAACGAATTTTCCTAGAGACCGAATTCATCTTGATAAGCCATCTTGATTTGCAAACAAAGCATAAACGCTTTAAGGTCACTTTCTTTTTGCCCTAATGCCAAATGAAGTTTTCCTTAGAGCCTCCTTGAGTTAGAAACGAAATCTATTCTCATTATTCTTCTTGACTCCATATCCCCAAAGGAATTAGGCACTGGTCCACCATAAGGTGATCACCCTAAAACCATTTTTCTTCACCTTTTCCTCCTCTCTAGGTCTAGCCACACTGGGTCACATAGGGCATCATTTTCCCGACAAAATACCCATAGAAAAAGTTCGATCTCCTAGCCTCTCCTGCACTAGTGTGTCCTTAAGGTCTTCTCCAAATTTGAAGAAATTTCGATGATGGGGTTGTCAGATATCCCAAGCCCTAGCCCTAAGATCAAACTTTGCCCTGGGTTTCCCTAGGCTAGCTATTGGGCATGGAATCCCCCCACAACATGTTTTGGGGCTCAAAGCCCAAGTTTTGGTCAAAGGTTTTGTAAGACTCTCCGAATTGCGAGCGCGGAGCGCGGAGCGCGAAGCACGAAGTAGAGGTTAAGTCATAGGGCTATCCGCCCTAAAGTAATGTAATGTAATGTAAAGTCATGTCGGCCTACCCATGGTCCGCGAACCATGGGATTGTATAAATAGAGCGAGGCTCTAAGTTGAAAAGTTAGTTGAGAGTTGAGTGAATAGTGAAGGAATGGTTTGAGCTTCGAGTAGGATTCTAAGTGTATTGGGTTGTAGTAGTAAGAAGAGGCTCTACAGTTGAGTGCGCAGAGGCCTAATAGAGTTCGCAGCTGAGTGCGCTAACCCCTGCAGCTGAATGCGCAGGGCAGTGTCAAGTCTGTAATCGGGATTGAAGATTACTAAAGAGAAGTTGATTCTTATTTCTGTGTATTTGCTGTGCATTGTCTTCTTTATGTTTATATTGGTTTATGTATCACACGCACTGATGTGATTATTGAATATGTTGTAATAACCATTAATCTTTCACACACAAGATAAGTAATCAGCTAATTAGCAAGGAACTGGAGTATCATACGGGTCGCGCCCTGAGTAGGGTTGCGCAGAAATAGTAGCACCAACTGCGAAGGAATAGCAAGTGCGCATAGCAACGGGTCAGACCGCGAACTTCCAGAAGTCCATCAGACCTCCCCAAGGTGCGGAAACCTAGTTCTAGCACCTTCCCATACTACTTCGGGGACACCTTAGTCAGCGCTCCACGGACTGTTGCCGAAAGGGCCAGTAGTACCGGGATTTACTTGGCTAAATCACCTTTGAACCTAGGTCAGGTCCATACAAGCCAACACTAGCACCTCATAGGATCATTTTGGCATCTTTAAGTGGAAATCCTTTCTTTGATCCTCTTCCCCTCCTTGTTTAGGTTAAAATCATCATTGGTTACTAAACTCCCTCCTCTTAACCTAAGTTGGGTCCACTTGGTCCTGTGTGGTCCCATTTCTCATCAAAGTCAATTCTTCAAAGACAACTCGGGAATCCAAGTTTTGCAAGGATTTTAGGGATTGGGGAGCTCCTTCACAAGTCACACTCCTTTAACCTAGCCCTTAAATCCTCACCTCCTCCTAGAAAGCCTTGTACCTTGCCTAAGAAGCAAGCAAACCCCACTCTTGACTCCCTTCTAGGAAAGGATCATTGAGGTCACTTCATATACATTATTGATCTATCCTTCACAAGTGACTCTTATACACCGGGTCTCCCCTCATTGGTGAAAATGCGTAAAGAGTAGGGAGCCTTAGCTGAGGTGACAGTGAGCTAAGTCTCCATCGTTGCTCTTGATCTAGCAGTACCCCCTTTAGGATTCCCTTTTAGGTCCCCTGTTAGTTTGAGTGGTAACAACCCTCACCCGACAGCCAACAACCCTTTGCAGCCACCAGATAGCTCAATGTGCCGCCATCTCCACCACTTGATCCAACCATTATGCCCCTCGCCCATCTATTTTGATCGTATGTTTGAAGTTGGGCCTTCCAACCCGAAGGTATGGCTTTTCATTATGTAGTTGGGTATTTCTGTGTTGAAATTTGGTACCAGAGGACAGGTGGTTCCCTTAGGCTTTGATCTTTGGCCTAGGGAAAAGTGTCCAAAAGATTTTAATTTTTCTCCTAAAGTGACTTTATAATTTTTATAAAGTTAAAATCTAATTTAAAAGTGACTTTAAGTGATAAAGTTACTAAGTCTAATTTTAAAGTGACTTTTATAAAGTCAATGAAAAATTAGAAAGGAAAAGTGACTTTGGAAATAAATGACTAAGTGGGTCTTTATTAAAGTGGGTGAATTAAAAAATAGAAAGTGAGATTTAAATGTGCATTTAATCTCAGCCATTGATCTAAATCTATTTCAGCCATTGGATTTAGGGATCACCCAAAAGTCATTTAGGGTTGGGTTAAAGGAGGAAAAAGATCATTCATTCTTTCATGAACAGATTGGGAGAAGGAGAGCAAGAGAGCAAGGGAGATTTCTGGACAGGAAGGAGAAAGAGGAAGCAGTTTGGCACACATACAAGGCAGCTCTTCAGCAAATCAAAACAGCAGAAAGAACAAGTAGAAAAAGCTGATTTTTTGTTGAAAAACTGAAAATAAATAAAAAAAAAAAAAAAAAAAAAATAATAAAAAATATATATTATATATATATAAACTGATTTTTGGGCACGAATTGTGAGGAGACAAATTTTGGCACAGAAATCGAGGTCTGTCCGTATAGTCCGCACGTTCGTACAGTCCGTACATCCATACGGTCCGTACCACGCGTACAACAAGTTTCCAGGTTGTCTGTTGGGCTGAAAAACAGATAAGTTTGCTTGCTGGAAATTTTATTTTGCTGAAATTTTCTCACTGTAAAAAAGCATTTTCCAAAAATAAAGAGCTCTCAAACTGGTTTTCCCCAAGAGTTTAGGGGGTTTTTCCAGGGTCACGTTGACCAAAAATATCAGTGTTTTAATGTGTTTTGATGGCTGTTTATTACTGCTGTTTTTTATTTCTGCAATTTTCAGCGTTCTGTAAATTTTCCAAAATTTGTGTTTTCAGCAAATTTATTTTTTCCAGCTTGTTGAATGTATGTTTATGGGAAAGGGCATTTAACTACATGGGAGAAATAAGGAGAAACTGAAAACCGGGGTGGGAAAACAGAGATTTTAACATGGTATCAGAGCTTGAGTGTTGAAGGGCAGTTTGGGACAGCAAAAGAGAAAAATTACAGCCGCTGATTTTTCACTCAGAAAATTTCAGCACGCTGATTTTTCATAAACAACAGGTTTTATCTTTACTACAACAGTGCTATTTTTCAGTTTTAGGACAGCAGGATGTCATTGGGATTGAGGGTGGAGGATAGGTTGGATGGGCATACAAATTATAACGTTTGGAAGGAGAGAATGCAGAGTATCTTTGAGGAGGCAGAAGTCTGGTATATCATGGTGCATACCACACAGACCCCTGTTGTTGTGCCTACTGATGCTACTCAGTTGGCTGCTTATAATAAAAA
>APFE031387062.1:11429-23365 GCA_000404065.3 Pinus taeda
TACCTATTGCAATAACCAAACTATCCCACGAATCTGGTAGAGAACACAACAAACTGATGCACTTATCTTCATCTGAAATTTTAATATCAACAGATGATAACTAACTTACCACAGTGTTAAGCACATTCAGATGCTCTGTCACTGAGTCTCCATCTTTCATCCTCAGGTTATACAACTTTTTTTGCAAGAATAGTTTATTCACCAGAGACTTAGATTGGTACAAAGTCCCTAACTTGTCCCACAGAGCCTTCGTCGTAGCTTCCCCTGATACATTCAGCAATACTGAATCTGAGACACACAATCGTATTGTGCTCTTTGCCTTCCGATCCAACTTCTTCCATTCTTCATCGGTCACTCCGGTTGGTTTAGTATCCAGATCTACCGCGATCCACTGATCTTTATCCACCAACAGATCCTCCATCTTGAGTTTCCACAACTCAAAACTCTGACCATTGAACTTCTCAATCTCTATCTTTCCACTGCTCGCCATCTTCTTTCACCACCAAGAATCGATCTCGCAGATCTCCCACTGAACAGGGTCTACCATAGGCCCGAGCGAAACCCCTCAGCAACAAAGGTGTCCCCTTGAAGCCAAAACAGCTCTGATACCAAATGTAGGTTTTAACCCCGTACAGAAATTACCCGCATACGAATTCTAAATCACAAGAAAATAAAAATGCGAGAGCATAACCCATAAAACACATATACACAGAGATTTCCCACTGGATCTCAAAACCGAGACTACCAGCTTGATTTTTTTTATATGTTCCTTTCAATGTTACAATACATATTTATACATGTCGAAGCATCTAATACCATGGACCGAAAACCATCACGTCCAAAACTGTGGACCGAAAACCATAGGTAGGTTCGCCCAACCATAGTCGTGGAAAGAATATAACACAACCCAACAACATTCATACAAGTAATTATCATTGGTGCGTAGTAAGTAAACCGAGTAAAACTAATGTGTAATAGAAAAATACATATTCATGAACATATGCATAGAGTAAACTTCTCTTTATAAACTTTCAATCTCAATTACAAACCTAACTCTGCCCTACGCACTCGGCTCTAGGTGTCCATGCACTCTGTTTTGGACTATTCTAGGCCTTTGTGCACTCAGCTATAGAGCCTATACCTACTACTATGAGCCAGTATACTTCATATTCACTCTAATTTTGAACCATGCCTGTGCTATTCTATTATTCCTCTCCTTTCTCCCTGTCTTTACACTTAGAGCCTCACTCTATTTATGTAATCCCATGGTCCACAGACCATGGGTAGGTTGACACAACTTTACTTTAAATTATAATATTTTAGGGTGGATAGCCCTATGACTCATCCTAGACATCGCACTCGCAATTCGCGGAGTGTTACACAGTAAAATGTCACTGCCATCATGTCAGTCTCCTTACTGTGTTATAAAACCACATTCACCTAAGCTCATGCTCCTTGAAATGGCTAAAAACCCTTTTTGCCTAAGTTAAATGAATCATCGCGTCTGTTCATTAAATAACCGCGCTGACAGGCGGAGGCCAGTGTAACTGCTGCGGTACCAGCGTAGAAGCACACGTGCTTTCCGCGCTGGTCCATTTTTACGGACAGCGCGCCCTCCGTTTGTACCCTTGAGCGCTAACCAAACCTCCTCTATAGCTGATCTGCGATGTCAGCGCGCCAGCCCAGTGTCTCACCCGCGCTAATCCTGTTTGGGCGAATTTGTTATAACAGCCAACCTTCCAGAATCCTCCAGACTTGGTTGTTAGCATTGTTGAGGTCGCCATCCTTTCTCTGGCATGTCTGTTCGACTGACCATCCACTTATCTTGGGGGAAAGCTCATCCTTTACCTATTCATGGAGACTCCTTCTCCTTTATTAGCCTCCTCCATTGCCCATGAGCAGCTAGTTTTTGAACATATAGACTCTGATTGAGGAATTCCTAGTGCATTAGTGCTACTCTTTGTAGGCATTTGGTGTGTTTTGTGAGGATTGCTTTTGAGCTTGAGGAAGGCTATGAGTTTGTTGCCTTGTATCTGAGGGAGAGACCTCTTTGACTTCGGAGATTTTCTTCAAAGGTGAATGCTTGGAAGACATGCTGGCTGGACCCTATAGAGAAGGACTCAACATCAGGACTTCGATTGTACCTTACTCTATTTTCTGATTAATAAAGATAGATGACTACTCTTATGGTTCCATTTCCATTTGTCCTATGAATGATTAATGAAATTGTATCCTTCCTGACTGATACATAGTTGTTTTTAGTAGATTTTACGCTTGTGTTTGCTCTCTCTTTGCTTGTGCAGGTGTCCGTCCGTGAGGATAGTGGAGGACTGTGATCGGCTGGAGCGAAGGAGCGAAAGGATCATCTCTTCGACAAACATAGCGTTGGAATCCAAGTAGGTTTCTTTTACCCACTTGTTAATTACAACTAGGAACCTGCAGTGTAGCGTTGTTCAATTGTTTCTAGACCCCCTTTGGGCTATTAGGGATCGCCTCTATCCGTAGAGGGGATTTACCTCTCCAACAATTTGGCGACTGCGCTGTGGAACTTGCTTATCTCTTTGTATTTCACCCTTGTTTTGATTTGATTATTGCTCCTTTGTCAAAGTTTGGGGATTGTTTTTTTGTTGGTTTGTTTCCTGGTTCGTCCTGGCAACTGCCTTAATTGCCTTGAAAGCCTGTTGCCTTAGTTTGGAGGTTTTTGGTTCAATTTTATTTGTTTTTTAGCCTCAGCGAGTTTTATTTTAAAACAGCTTCGCTGACATCGCATATTGTCTTCTTTGATGTCTCTGTCATCGCGCTTATACATTTAACGGTCGCGCTGACCTGGTTTTCGGGCCAGCGGCATTTATCCGTGTCCTTCCGTGCTGACAGCACAAAGTTGCTACAGACATTTTTCTGTCATCGCTTTGTTGCTGAGGGGTCACCTGCGTTGATCCTGTAAAACTTCTTTTTGTCCAAATTGACCTACTGGACCTCTTGGTTTTGGCTGTCCCCTACTTTTTCTACTTGGCTTTTGGCTTGATAACATTGTTTGAGCTGTAACTCGCTTGCTTGCGAGGCCTCGTTCCACGAGAGTTCATTTATCGCTTGTCTTCAGTTTTTGCAAAGCCTTCCTTTTTGCTCTCGTCGCTTGGTTTATGCTTTGTCTTGACTTTTTACGATTGCTGAAGTGTGTCAGACCGTCGTTTTTCTGGTCATGGACTCTCATCCTTCGAGTGTTCGCTTTTCTCCATTGATTTCACACTCAAACCCTAGGGCATCTAGTGGTCGTGTGTGTCTAGCCTCCCGTTCGGGATCTTGTGTTCTTGGTTGACCATCCAACTTCGTTTTTGTTTTCACGTTTGTTTGGTGATTGTTGAAAGTGATTGATTGTGTTCCAAACAATTTTCTTTCCTCCTTTGAATTCCTCGTTGTCTTGTTGAGCTTAGATTACATAGCTCATTAGCCTTTGTTTTCCTTTGATTTGGGAAACTGGTTTTAGTAACTTGGGAATTGTCTTGTGTGTGCATTGAGTGATTTGGCTTTTCACTTAGTGTTGCTATCTCTCTAATTCATTTTAAGAGAACTTTTATGTCATTAGAAAAAGTAAAGCAAACTAGTGTCTTTTGCATTAATAGTTGAAAGGAAAAGAGCATTTCGTTATTTTGTGCTTTCAAAAGAAAAGTTTCATTTCCTTGCTGTTAGTTGCATTAGGTTGCGTGATTGCTTGAATTCGTTTTGTTTGTTTGAAAGATCCTTAACTTTCTTATAGCTAGAATTCATCGAACGAAATGATGATCTTTGGCATATAGTTGCATTTAGGTGTTTTTGAGAGATCATACGGTAGGACCTGAAACTCAAACCTAATTCAAGATCAACTGTAAAATAAACCAAATTTATCTAAAAACGCATTGGAACTTAACAAGAACATCTAGAGGTCTAGGCTAGAGACGTGTTCCGACATCTTTAAACCTAGTTTCTTAACGTTGAGTGGTTGGGTGATTCCTCCACGGTGAAACGATAAGTGCTAGTATGGATTGGGCTCCCATGTATCGCCGCGTATATATGGGGAGACTCCATTAGGCTTGCATCCCTCATCCATAGGAAGCTGAGTCTGCCGCCTTGTAAACCGTAACGCACCGAACACAGCATTCGGGAAGATTGACTGCAGTACGGGAAGTCCTTGGTTCTCATATGATTGCCAAGGTGTATAAGCAGTTTTACGGGTTGCTTGGTAAACCTTTTTGCCTAGAACTTCTAGAGTAGTCGCTTTTGATCCTTTTCAGACTCTGTAAAAGAAAATGTGTAAGTGAGCGTCTTATCACTTTGTGCTCATTAAACATTCGAAGTAGATAGAGTCATCTTTTCGTCGTTTTCTCGACTCTCGAAACATGAAAAGGTCAAGTTCAGTTCTTGTGTCTTAAAATTCATTTGGCCACAATAATTTTACCTGATTAGATCTTGTGTGCGTTTGCTAAGTAGGTTTTGTTTTTCTATGGCAACTTTTCCTGGGTTCACCAACCTAAGTTCCCCTCCTAACGGGAACCCTAGTCATTCCCCTCCTCTTGGGAATGTTGGCGCTCCTTATATGGCGACGTTATCCCTCCCAGGGTTAACTATCGGGTTGCCTGTTTGGTTGTTTTCAACCTCTTTGGTCCCTACCATGTCGGCTGATTCTCCATCAGTCCCTCCACCTGAACAACATCATGTTGAACCTAAGGTGGACCTCTCTCCTTCGACGTCTGCTTCTGCATCTCCTTCTTGTACTTCGCCTGGTGAAAGTCTTGATTCGAATAACCAGGTGGCTAAGAAGAAGAAGAACAAGAAGAAGAAGAAGAAGTCTCCTAAGGGAGAGGTTACAAGTACGACTATTCCTGTAAGTGCACCTGAAGTCGGGCCGAAGTTTCCTTGTCGATTATGCAAGGGAGACCATATTCTTCGCGATTGTCCTGGTATTCCCAGGATCTTAGAAGTATGGTCTCGTGATCTGGCCTGCCCCTCATCATCCACTGAAGCTCAAGGTGATGTTCCCTCATTAGTTAGAAATGGTAAAGGAAATGGGAAGATTCGAATCCTCTGCAGACTTTGTGAAGGCAATCATCCCCTTCACCTTTGTCCACTCATGGATAAAGCCTCCGTTGTTTTGGAAAGTCTCCCAGCTCCCCCGCCCCAACTCCCCGTTGGATATCAACGTCTGTCTGCAGCTGCAGATCATTCGCCTCCCGACAATGAGATTGTTTCACATTCTCCTCTTGTACAGGCCCCTCTTCCCGAACCTAGCTGTACCCAGCCTGTTCCCGACCAACCATTGGTCGGACAGAGTGTCATTCACTCTATTTCGGAAGATTCAAATTCCCATGTTCTTCTCATCTCATCGGATTCTCCTGAGCTCGATGATGGTTTTCCCATCCCAGCCTCTCTGGAGAATTGCGATTCGGTCCCTCCCGAGCAAGGGGGTAACCATATGGTTCCCCCACCAAGTAGTTCAGTCGTGTCCTTCGATTGGAGCTATTTGACTACCCTCCCCTTCCATCCCATGTGCCTTTCTGAGTTACCACCTATGCTTTCCATATGGCGCTGCCTGGCACTGTGTTAAATGAGGGAGCATCAGTTAGTCTTATGCCTGTTACTACTTGGCGAGCTTTGGGTTCCCCATCGCTTGTACCTGTCGCACCGAATCGCACCGCTTTTGACGGAGGAACGATTCAACCATTAGGGATCCTTCCAAAGTTCCCTATCACTTTGGGAGGCAAGACTGTCTATATAGATGTCTCGGTTACCCAAGGCTCCTTAGACTTTAGTCTTCTCCTTGGTCGTGACTATGTGTATGCCATGGGAACCCTTGTTTCTTCACTTTTCCGTGTGATTTGCTTTCCACACGATGGAAGAATGGTGACGATGGACCAATTATCATTCATTCATCCACAAGCCCCTCCGGCACAATTGCCCTTCCCTCTTGGTTCTCAGCCACCAGTTGCATCTGTCTCACCCCAGATCAACTACGTGGCCACCTCTCTCATGCCTGTACCCAGCAATGTCGCTACTGTGCATAGTGTTCTGGGGGCATTGGGTCCTGACTTCCGAGACATTGACCTACCACTGGGAGTGCCACTCTTGGAAGCCCCGACTTCCTATTCATTATGATGAAGTTCGGACGGAGCATAGTTCTCGATCTTGTGTCAAGATCCCTAAAAAATGAAACAAGGAGTCTTGAGGATAGTTTGCTAATGTATCAACCTCGTTAAAATAATGAAACGGCTTGTATCCGAGGATAGTTCATAACCATTATGTCAACCTCGTTAAAGCAATGAAACGTGAGCTCGTGCATTTCGAGCACATAACCATTATGTCAACCTTCAACCCATTTTCAATGGACTGAAGCTCGGGGGGCATGTTCCTCGAATTGAGACACGATGCTGGGGGGCATGCCCATTTCATTTCTCATAAAGCATATTTTGCATACGTGACTCTCATGTGTGTTTTCAAGATTTCATAAAAATAAAATATATGCGTGTGTGTGGATATATTCCGCGATGGATCGTTTGTTATGCACATAGATACATTAGATTACATGTGTGCCGAACAGTCACGTAACATATAAAACACATGATTACGTGAAGAAAAGATCCATCTAAGAATAAACACATGCATATGTAAATAAATTCTTTTCCAAGCATAGTTTGCATGTGTGTGTGCGCTTTAATCTTGCCCAAAATATAAAAATACATGGATCGCATGTTGTGCAACTGATACATTAGATTACAGGTGTATTAAACATTTGCATAACATATAAAAACATCATCATATGTAAAAAGATCCATCCAAAAATCGTATATATATATATATATTAATATATATATATAAAAATAATATATCGTGTGGCGCACTAAGGCACTCAAAAAATAAGTGACATGTCTCATAAATCCGACGTTCTCAGTACATCTGAGGCATATGTCTCTCAATATAACAGCAGTGAAAATAAAACCTAGGCGACTACTGTGGTGGGTTATGCTCCCTGTAGCATGCCACCGCTCGTGCCACCCGCCTCAATAAGTGGTGCATCCTGGGTTCCACACCCACTATGTGGATCTGCGCAGCCAAGGGGACCTCCTCGATCCCCTGATAGTCAGGGACTCCTACTAGCAACCCCTCCAGGTTGCGGATCACCGTCTCCACCTGGTCACCTCCCACGGGAGCCAAAGCCAAGGCGCCAGCACCCTGATCTGCCCTCTGTGCCTCTGGTGCTAGGCCGAGGGGCCTCATAGGTCCTACATCTGTACAGTATGAGCATATATTAAGACATGTACATGAAAAATACAAAAACATCATATAAATGAAAATGAAAAAGATCAAGTGTCATACTTCCGTCATCCCACTGCTCTCTCGCAGGCAGCAGCATATCCGGATCTCCACGGAAGTCGATACCAGCATACGGCCAGTCATCGACGAAAATAACCTGGCTCTCTAGCCACTCTCGGAAGCAGAGGCCCCAGGACACTGAACATCCACCACCTCCGCGAGGCATGACCCGAGACCACTTGGTGGCCCTCGTCTCCCGCGCATTGCGTGGCGGGTCTAGTACCATGGTCTGTAGCCGAAGGGCTGGCACCCGTTCGAACATCAGTGGGAGCATAAGAGAACCATAGCCGAACTGCTTCGACTCTCCGCGTCGGCAGTTGTTCAGTTGTCTCTTCATGCTGTTTGTCATAGCCGCCGCCCAGTTAAAGAATGTGGGCTGTAAGCAATCCAGAGCGAGCAAGAGATTGGCCTTTGAGGCCTCATGGTTCGCCAGGCTCCCTGCTGCCCGCATAACCAGGAAAAGGATGGTACGGAGAACTATGTCGGCATGCTCACCGACACCCACCGACAGGATACTGCATTTCCCGCTCCGTGTCTTGACCGCCCGTGGGCAGACACGAGCCATCAGCCGATCTAGCGTCTCGCCGCTAGGACGCTACCCCTCCAGAATGGGCATCGGGCCTCGGCGAGACAACCCAGTTAAAAAGTAAATATCAGTAGAGTCGAACTCAATGTCTCGACCCCGGATGGTGAATTTCCCATCCACTGGGTTCCATGCTCGAATCAACAGCTCCAGCAAGTCCGGCTGAGCTCTCAACCGCGGAGTGAGAAAAAATTTCATCAAACCGCATGCCCGCATTGCATTCCGGCATCCGTCATCAATGAAAGCAGCGACATCCTCGTTATCATGGTCCCTCTCCTACCAAGTAAAAGCCATAATGCCCTGCAAAGTCACCCAAAACTCATTTAGAAGCCTGCATATGAAAGATAACAATTAAATTTAAAAAATTAATATGTCACGGCGCCAGCGCGACTGTTTCTAAAACAGTCGCACTGGAAATGGCCGCCCTGTGCATTTTTCACTGGGTCAACGCGGAAGGACACTGGTTTTCGACACTGACCCAGAATGAGCTGCGTGTTGGAAAGCCCGATCAACGCGGACCCGATAGGGAAATCCGCGCTGACCGAGAGCGCTCCAACTTCCAAAGAATTTGGCCAAATGGCTAAATCCCACAGTGGATTTGCATAAACACATGACTAAAATGAAGGGCAGGACGGGAGGAACCTACCTGGAACCAACGGTCGGGAAATCAGTGTCCGGATGAGGAAGAATCAGCTCCGTCAACTTTGTAGTATTTCAACGTTCTTCAGAGCTCCAATGGTAAAATGGTAAAAATGATTTTACAAACCTCCTATTTATAGTAAAATTTCTAAATTTGGTTAAAATTCCTTATAAATGTGGGTTTTCACTATAGTTTTGCCACGAACTCATCCAGATGTGATTAATTATGTCTTAATGCATTTTTTGTTATGATTTTTCGACGTATCGAATAGGTTTATGCGGGTATTTGCCTTGTGCAGGTCCTCAAAACCAGCAAGGTCACGGTGGATTCATATACACTTGGTCCAAAAAATGTCGTCGTTAAGCTCTTTTCCGACACAAAACGAGAAAAGATTGCCGAGCCCCCTCTCAGCTCATCTAAAGGAACGAGAGGCAGTCGTTTTAAAGCTCTTTTTTGACCGTTTAAAATAATGAAGATTTCTGGGTGTTTGTCGTTTCACGCTCGTTATTGGTTCTGGAACGACGTGATATCGATTGCTCTTTTACTTTTTTCGGGTCGATGTCACTATTCACGAAAAGTACTCCTCGGTCGTAATGATCGGGCGGTTCTTTCGAGCATTGTTTTATACTTTTTCGGGCTCGAGAGACACAACTTTATGAAAAAACACCCCCTTAGAGTTTCCTTTTCAGCTGTCTTTTCAAACTCTCTAAACATGAAAAGACGCCGAGTTCTCCCTTTGTCAGGCTCGTTAAAATTGAATGACATTGGGCTCCGTCAAAATGACGCTCTCCAAGCATATGCTATCCTCGTCAAGCTTTTCATCCAAAAATAATTGGGGTACTCGCCATAAATGGTGGGGGAAATAAAGGAACCATAATCGTCATCGGCAGTATGTCGCTCTTGAACATGGCACTGTTTGCATTCGTGTCTGGGTGGGGACATCTCATCTCACTTCACTTTTTCCTCCATGGGTTTGGGTTATCCTATTTGGCCACTCATCTGCTCATCATCCTTTCGTTACGACCTCTGATCATTTGACCCCCAAATACTGCCAAATCCGTCATTGTGCCGCCGATATGTTCAAGAGAAGTTGACCTCTGCAAGTACAACCTCCCTCTGATATTTCATGCAAAACAAACTTGTCTTTTCCCGTCTTGCGTCGATGATGTGGGAAACATTATGGCCCACCTTTGATAAAGATCACTTCCTGTCGACTTCAGCTCATTATCTAGGAGTGACCTAGAGACTCCCTTCAGGTACCTGGGAGCCTGCATGCCTCAATGGCAGGTTCTTCGTGTTCGACGCGAGGTTTTCATCATTGGCCTCTGATAGAATGACTCCACGGGTGTTCAACATCGGCTCATTCATTCACATGCCATGGATTGTACCTATAGTACCTTGGGGACCATCGTCATCATTGGTGGCCCCTCTCACGTCTGTTAACAGCTTTCATTATTGGCTGGTAATCAGACGATGTTCAAGCATGTTCGACTTCGGCACATATATTCACATGTTTGAACTTGTACTTTGATTGGATTTGGATGGAGCGCAAGACCCTGGTTCTAGTCCATTGTGGACCAGGTTGCGATTTTTGTGGGACATCATTACATGACTCATTGATGGATGGCTGCGACCATACCTGAGTCCTCTTAAGGATGGCTGCGACCATACCTCTTATCATTCTGGTCTTCTCAGCTGGGTGGTTGCGTCCACGCCATAGACCTTGTGTCCATATGTCTTTCGGATGGCTGCGCCCATGCCTAGACTACATGTAATTGAAATATCAGTTGTATCCGTCTGCAGGTTCTCCCCAGTGGAGTCACCAAATTGTTGTATAGGTAAATCCCCTCTACGGATAGAGGCGATCCCTACTAGCCCAACAGGGGTCTAGCAACAATCGAACAGTGCTACACCGCAGGTTCCTAGTTGTAATTAACAAGTGGGTGAGAATAACCTACTTGGATTCCAACGCTTGTTTGTCGAAGAGATACTCCTCTCGCTCCTTCGCTCTAGCCGATCACAATTCCCCGCTATCCTCGTGGATGAACACCTGCACAAGCAAAAGAGAGCAAACAAAAGCGTAAAATCTACTAACAACAACTATGTATCGGTCAGGAAAGATACAATTTGCATTAATCATTCATTGAACACATGTAAATGGAACCATAAGAGTAGTCATCTATCTTTATTAACAAAAAGTAGAGTAAGGTACATCCGAGGTCCTGACGCTGCGTCCTTCCCTAGAGGGTCCAGCCAGCATGTCTCCCAAGCATTCACCTTTGGAGCAAATCTCCCAAGTCAAAAGGTCTCTCTCTCACATACAAGGCAATAAGCTCATGACCTTCCTCAAGCTCAAAACAATCCTCACACCACACACTAAATTCCTACAAAGAGCAGCACTCAAATGCACTAAGAATTCCTTCAACAAAGTCTATATGTTCCAAACTAGCTGCTCATGGGCAATGGAGGAGGCTTATAAAGGAGAAGTAGTCTCCATGAATAGGCAAAGGATGATCTTTCCCCCAAGATAAGTGGATGGTCAGTCGAACAGACATGCCAGAGAAAGGATGGCGACCTCAACAATGCTAACAACCAGTTCTGGAGGGATCTGGAAGGCTGGTTGTTGGAACAAATTCGCCCAAACAGGATCAGCGCGGAAAACCCGTGAACTGCCACGCTGACATCGCCAACCGACGTAGAAGAGGTCTGGTCAGCGCGAAAAGGACAAACGGAGGAGGCGCTGTTCGTGAAAATGGGACCAGCGCGGAAAAGACGTGTGCTTCCGCGCTGGCAGCGCAACAGATACACTGTCCTCCGCCCGTCAGCGCGGTTATTGTATTAACAGTCGCGATGATCCATTTGACTTAGGCAAAGAGGGTTTTTTAGCCATTTTGAGGAGCATGAGTATAGGTGAATGTGGTTTTATGGCACAGTAGGGAGACTGACACGATGGTAGTGACATTTTACTGTGTAACAGATGCCCCCCTAAAGCATGAAGCTCGAGAGAGTGGGAGGGGTGAAATGCTTTACAAGACTGCTGGGCTGGAACACCACTGGAGAGAAACTGCAGGCGGATACAACTGATATTTCAATTCTAGGCATGGGCGCAGCCATCCAAAAGACATATAGAAACAAGGTCTACGGTGTGGACGCAGCCACCCAGCTGAGAAGACCATAATGATAAGAGGTATGGTCGCAGCCATCCTTAAGAAGACTCAGGTATGGTCGCAGCCATCCATCAAATGAGTCATGTAATGATGTCCCACAAAATCGCAACCTGGTCCACAATGAACTAGAACCAGGGTCTTGCGCTCCATCCGAATCCGAACAAAGTACAAGTTCAAACATGTGAATAGATGTGTCGAAGTCGAA
>APFE031387066.1:0-12073 GCA_000404065.3 Pinus taeda
TCTTTTGAGAGTGGCTTATGATAGATCTTTAATCTGTGGCCATTCACAATAAGAGGAGTTTGAGATTCATCAATGGTCTTGATTCTTACTGCTCCATTACTAAAGACTTTGTCAATCTCATATGGCCCAAGCCAATGAGTTTGAAATTTGCCTTTAAAGTCTTTAAACTCTATCATGCCACTTGGCTCTTTGATATTGAACTAGATCAGTTCTTAGGATTTCTTCTTGTCTGATCTCATCTAGCTCATTCAATTGCTCCATTCTATGCTTTTGGGCTTCTGATAGATTCATCCCCAACTGAACTGTCATCTTGAAGGTTTTGACTTGGAACTTGATGGGGAGCAGGACTTCTTTCCCATAAACAAGTTCATAGGGAGAATGTCCTGTTGTATTTCTCCATGTAGTTCTGTAGGCCCACAAGGCTTCAGGAAGCCTTTCTGCCCAATCTCTTCTGTGTAGATGAACAATTTTGGTGATGATATTTTCAAGAACTTTGTTTGTAGACTCCACTTGACCATTTTCTTGCAAATGGTAGGGAGCAGATCTTCTGTTTTTGATTTTGTATTCTTCCATCAACTTCTCCACTAGGTTGGATGTGAATTGGCTTCCCTGATCTGTCACAATTTCTCTTGGAACACTAAAGCGAGTAAAAATATCCTCATAAAGAAAATTAACAACTAAATTTTTAGTAGCAGAAACTAACGCTTTGGCTTCTACCCATTTGGTGACATAATCAGTACATACCAATATATACTTATTTTGCTTAGATGGTGGATTAATAGGTCCAATGAAATATAAAGCCCATATTTCAAAGGGTTCGATGAGTACCTGTGGTTGCAATGGAATTTCATTTGAAAGGGTAGGTTTCCCTACTCTTTGGCAGATGTCGCACCTTTTGACATATTGTTTTGCATCTTTAAAAAGGGAAGGCCAAAAATATCCCAAAGAGAGAATTGTATAGGCTGTCCTTTTGTCAGCAAAGTGTCCACCCCATGGTTCATCATGACATGCTTTAAGAATATCTGGCATTTCATCCTCCCTAACACATCTTCTGATCACAAGATTTGGCCCTGTTTTAAACAATTCATTAGAAATCCATAAATATTTTGAACTCTCCTGAATAATTTTTCTTCTTTCACTTGGAAATAAATGTGGAGGCAGTTTCCATGTAACCAAATAATTAGCAATATTTGCATACCAAGGGGTCTTAGTAGTTACTGCAAACAAATATTCATCAGGAAACTTATCCTCTACAGGAGAATCTTCTTTAGTATTCTGAATCCTAGACAAGAAATCAACTACTGTATTTTGTTTTGCTGGTCTATCCAACACAGTAATATTGAATTCTTACAAAAGTAGGAGCCATCTTGTCACTCTGTCATTAGTAATAGGTTTGTTCATTAAATATCTAATCGTAGAATGATCAGTATGAATAAAAGTTTCATAGCCTATTATATAATGTCTAAACTTATTGATTGCATGAACAATAGCTAAGAACTCTTTTTCAGTCACAGTATAATTCAACTCAGTGGGAGTTAAATTTTTACTGGTATAGAAATGCAAAAGGAATATAAATCCTTCTAACCTGCAACACAGCTTCCAGGCGTGTATCAAAAGCATCTGTAGAAATATGGAAAGGGAGGTTTTCCATATTGGTCGCTCCCGAAGATAGGTGCTTCAGATATTCTTGTTTTCAAAGTTTCAAAGGTTGTTTGACAATCAGGATCCCATTTGAATTCACAGTGTTTTGTAAGAAGTTTGAAGAGTGGAGATGTTATTTTAGTGAAATTTTCTATAAATCTTCTATAGTATCCAGTAAATCCTAGAAAACTTCTAACATCTCTTTGACAACTTGGAATAGGCAACTTGGATATGACTTCAACTTTTGATCTATCAACCTTAATCCCATCTCCTGAAATATGATGCCCCAAAACAATACCTTCAGTAAACATCATAAAGCATTTTTCATGGCTTAATGAAAGGTTTGTTTCTTTACATCTTACAAGTACTTTTTCCAAATTTTCTAATGCCTCCTCAAATGAATTACCATAAACTGTAAAATCATCCATATAAACCTCTACATAATCATGGATTAGATCAGAAAAAATTCCTAGTACTGCTCTTTGGAATGTTGTGGGTGCATTACATAACTCAAAAGGAAGCACTTGATAGGCAAACACTCCCCATGGACAGGTAAATGTGGTCTTATCTTGATCTTCAGGTGCTACCTGAATCTGATTATAGCCACTAAAACCATCCAAAAATGAAAAGTACTTTTTGCTTGCTAATGTATCTAATACTTGATCGATAAAAGGCAAAGGAAAGTGATCCTTCAAAGTTGGCTTTATTCAATTCCCTGTAATCATGCATACCCCATTTACCATTTCTTTTTTAGGTACTATAACCAAAAGGAGAAACCATCGGCTATCTGAAATTGGATAAATGAAGTTTACATTGAGTAGTTTTTGGAGCTCTTCTTTCACTATCTCCCTAAGATTTGAATTCATCCTTCTTTGAGGTTGTCTAATTGGTCTACTATTTTCCTCAATGTAGATGTGATGGATGCAAGTCTTAGGATCAATACCTTTCATATCAGTATACTCCCATGCAAATGCAGTAGAATGTTTTCGCAAGATTTTGGTTAGTTCTTCCTGTTGTGACTTTTCCAAATTTTTGTTGATATTTAATGTTTTACCTGGAAAAATCTCAATGGCAAAACTACCAAGCTCTTCCATAGAGTAAAGAGACATTTGTCTTGATGATAAATATTCAATGCCAGATTCCAACTGAAATTGTGTGGGGTCATATTCTGATGATATCTCAAAATTTTCTAATGTGTTCAGAATTTGACTATCTTCACTGAATTCAGAAATGGTAAAGACAGGATGTATAGTGTCTGTAGAGCCATAAAAAGGGTCATCTTCACCTCTAGTTACCTCACATTAATATGTCAATCCGGGAACGTCTGGTTATTTCAAAGAGTGTCTCAGTCTGAGGCTTAGCACTTGTCAGAGTAATGCTTGTAGTACAGTTGTTTAAAAGCTACAAAAGTAAATTAATGCGAGTCTACAACTTAACTACTTCAAAAGAATAAATCACACCAAGCATTGCATCAGTCAAAGGTTCGGTAGCGATAATCCATCCTTTTCATAACTGATGAGAACAAATCTGAGGTCTGGGAGCTAGGAAGCAGATGTTGAGGCTCACTACAGCCTGAGATCGTCCTTAATGAATATAAATGAAACGGCGAGGAAAGGAAATAGCAATGAAATAGAACAGCACATCAGTCAAGGGTTCAGTAGTAATAACTCATCCCTTTCATAACTGATGGGAGCAGATCAAAGGTCTGGGAGCTAAATAGCAGATGTTGATGCTCACTACAGCCTGAGGCTGTCCTTAAGAAACAGAAAATTAACAATCTGGAAATGGAACAACAATTGAAATGGAACAACAATTAGAATGGAACAGCAAATAAATGGAACAGCAATTCAGAAATGGAACAGCAATAAATGGAACAGCAATTTAGAAATGGAACAGCGATTCAGAAATGGAACAGCAGTTGAAATAAGCAGTAACCAAGTTCATCAAGTTGTAATTCTATTTAATCACTCCAATCAAAACATCAATCCTTCAGTCTTAAAAGATGTACCCATGCTATGGAACAACACTACCAATTACAACCTTTGAAACACACCGTGCTTAATCTGCTTCTGTTATTGATTTAAATAAACGCGTACGATTGCATCTTACGATGAAAACAGTAACATTCAATGATCATATGAAATCAGACCTTTCAAGATAATTGTTATAATGCTAAACACAATCGTAGTGAACTCTGTAATAAAGTGACAGTATCCTGTAGAAATTAATCAACACTTAAAGGATTGGTAACATGACATAGCGTCAATATAAAGCTTTGGTTTCCAGGAACATGAAACGAGTTAAACATAACAGAGCATGTAATATAATGTTCTTAAAACACAGCAGATTACTAGGTTACGTCTATGAACAAACCACACAGAAACCACGCGTAATGGTACAAGAGAAGGTGTCCTCCAAGGCCGGGCCCTTAGCCTACAAGGGTAAACCGCTTAAGATTGATCTAGGCTCAAAGATAAAAGAGTAACCAAGTCTGTATTAAGGCATGAAATAAAATTACAAGAACTCAAGTCTTCAACGGAACATAAAGATCACAGTTCTGATCTTCCTTAAAAGAAATTACATAAAATATTGTCCTTCTAGTCAACAGTGCTATCCCTTATATAAGAAAGATGGCAGAGATATCTAGATACAGAAAATAGATAAAATAGCGATCCCTCAGGATCTAAGATCCTGAGGGATTCGCAGAATCGTTAATACTGTGTCACTTCTTTCCTTTTCTGCTCCGTGCAGGTATCTCCGCGTCCTTTCCTGGGTTGATCCATTTTGATCTAGTTTGCTTGCGGTCTCCCGTCAAAGGGACAGCAATTAGCTCATCCTTGTCTTTACCTTTGGAATGGCCACCTTCCGTTTTTCCTCCCTCCTGCACATAGAAATGACAATTATCAGTGTTTCTCATTAATCTCTTGTGTTTCGTCATAAATCCTCATCATTATCTAAATTTCTAATGCAAAAGGATTTTAAGTTCTAATGAAAAGATACTAAAGTAATCATCGGAACATACCTTCCTTGATACTCCACATACCCCCCAGCTTACCCTTTTTCATGGCCTCATGAAAACATTGTAGTTGACATGCAAAGCAGTGAGGGAGTAGGCTGGAGATGGAACCTCATGTGGGGGCCTACATCCATGATGCGAAATTAGATGATCAAAGAAATGGCTTGTCTGGCCCTCGAGCATCTCATACAGGGCTTGGTATCCGGGTGCAGGATGCCAAATGATTGGACTTCGGAACCTATATCCTAACCAGGATGGCCCTGTCCTCAAAACAAGTTCGCCATAGAGGGGGAATCGGTTAGCGGCAAGCTTAAAAATCTCATACTTAAATGGCTCTCTGAGCTGAATGTTCGGATTAGATACCCAATATAGAAATTTAGCTGCTTCAACGGCAGGGTCTTTAATGGAGGAAAAGAATTCAAGCCCCTGCCGAATGATTGCTTCATGCATGGGTCCTAATGCTTCAATCACTCCTAGAGCCCTCATAAGATTCCTATGAATTCTCCATAACTGTTCTGGGTCTCTAGGCTCAGCTCTTACCCATAGATCTAATCCATTTTCTTGTCTCTGAAAAGCATTGTAGACTTTAAGCCTTTTAATTTGATTGACTACAAATGAAATTAATGCTTGCAATTGAATATCCCCAACAAAAGGGCCAGGGTTCAGCTCGGTCTCTTGTTCTAGTACAAGGTTATTTAAGTAAAATTCACACAATAACCTTTGCACTTTTACCCCATAATGTTTACAGCAGTTTATAAAATCATTTATAGTGTTAATTTCTATGGGAGCACCTGCCTTAACAGCCTTTATTTTTAATTGTAAGTACCTTTCCATTAGAAATAGGGCATAGTTCTTGGCAGGGGCTCTACATGCTAGGACGTCATTGTATAGAGCACACAAGGTATCCATCTATTTAATAACTACAGCTAATCTACGGGTTACCTTGGCAACTTTCTCTTGTTCCTTTCGCTATCCTTCGAAAGTTGGCTTTCAGATAGGTTGACGTTCCTTAGCTGTTGCTATAATTCTTCATATTTTTCTCGAGGGACCGTTTGCTCCCTAAGCTTTTTTGCTTCTTGTTGGGCCTCCTTCAAATGTTGGTGAAGGGTTCTTGTTTTCGAGTCCTTCTTCCATGCATCCGTGGAGGCCGGGAGTTTTACTTGAACTCTTTTATTGCGTTGCTTTGAGTTCATAACCCTTATTACTCCCGAAGGTGGTGCCTCCGTCTGAATCATCTTATCATCTTTTTCAATTTTAACACGAACTCCAGCCCACTGCTATTCCTTTTCAAATGGAACAGCAGTCTACTCTTCTGCTTCAATTGGAACAGCAGGTTGGCTTCTGTCAGGGTTTTGAGCAGTGGGACGACTTCTGGTCCTCCGTCTCCTACCCTTAAGGGATCTTATTGGTGTGGTTAGTCATTTTCTTCCTGAAGTCCCTTTCACCCTTTGCCTTGCTTTTAGAATCCTAATCTGTTGGTGAAGCCAGACTATTATGTTTAGCAATGTCCGCTTTTCCCTTTGTAATTCCCTTATTTCCATCAACTCCTCAAAAGAACAACAGGTTGTTCGCTATGAGTTGGACTGTGGATAGCTTCCTGATTTTCTTCCTGAGGTGGCGGTTCCAGGGTGAGAGCCTTGCTTGGCTCTGTTATTTGTTGGGCTGATTCCTCTTCTACCCTTATTTCCCCCGGGTTTTCTTCTGGTGCCTTCTGACTAGGAACGGGTTGTTCCTGCTCAGCATTTTCCAATATCTTTTCATTATGAGCGTACAAATTTTCTACTTCTACTTCTTATGTATGCAATTCCTCGGTTGCGTCTTTATCCTGGGCTTCTTCTACGGCATGGAAGTTGGATGGACTCAGGGGTTAGCCATATTCGCCCATATTGGCCAAAATGTTGGCCAATTCATCTTCCCCTAACGGGTCTTGTAATGGGCTTTCTTCCTGCTTTCCCATTCCTTCCTCCTGCTCGGAATGCTCAACTTCTTTCTTCTCGTCTTCTTCTTCTTCAGTCTGCTCATTCTGTTCTTCTTCTCTCCCTGCAGATTGCTCTGCCTCCTCTTCTTCTTCTTCTGTTTCTGCGTCTTCTTCTTCCGTTTCTGTTTCTATAGACCGTTCTTCTCCTTCGACATCTTCTTCTTCAGTTTCTGTTTCTGCAGACTGTTCTGTTTCCTTGTTGTTTTCTTCCTCTGTCTTTGTCCCTGCAGTTCGCTCTACATCCTCATTGCTTTCTTCCTCTGTTCCTATCTCTGTAGACTGCTCATCTTCGATTTCTATTGCTTGGCTCATGCCTTCCGAGGGTTTCTCCAACCCTGCTTGTAACCCTGTGAGCCCTGCCGACTTTCTACGTTTTTCTGGTTGTTCAGGTGTACTAGCGTCATGTTTCTGCTTTTCGGGTCATTTTTTAGGTTGTTTTTTAGATTGCACTTCTATGCAAGTGTCCTGCTTTCATTTTTCTGAATGCTGGGGTGCATTATCAACTCGTTTTCGTTTTTTCGGGCGTCCAGATGTGGTCGTCCCTTTATTGATAATGGCAATTAGTTCTTCCCAGCTACTCTGCTACTGGGTGAGACTATAATTCACTATTAATCAAATTAATCCGTGGTGGCTAACAACCGATTCTACGTGCTGTACCTTTTTCATACTTCGTGCGACATCATGCAATAGTGAATTCAACAATGCAGGTAAATTCACAGAACATTTTTGTTTTAAGACAGCTAGGAGTTTAAGATGTCGTGGTCTTACCACGTCTTTTTTGCCCTCACAAGTGATGTAGCTCTAGATGATTTTCGCCAATTCCGCCCATGGCTCTCCTAGCGTTGCTCGTAGCACCCCCTTTCCTCGAATTGTCAAATTCTGGCCCTCGTCCTGAAAGATTTCCAAAATCTTCTGCAGCCTTTCCTTCTTTATTATCCATACTGGTCCCGTGGCCGGTAGTCCCATGACTCTCAGTGACTGATATTTGCCTTCCTCTCACTGTGGAGTATTCTTCCTGTAAGTTCTGCAAAAATTCTTTCGCTATTGTTTCATTAGATTCCTTCAGGCGGTTGAGATAGGTCATCCATCCTGCTCTCTTCAGGATTCTTCTATCTGCAGCCGAAACAGTTAATGTTTGTGGTTCTCGGCAGACTGATCTTCCTCCCATAGTTTCTCTGCAAGTTCTCAAAGGAACAACAGCTGTTTGTTGAAACGCAGAGAAGATGGTGGCATATTCTTCGATCAAATTCAAATGCAATAGCTTCGAACAGCAGCTCATGCAGAAGAAAACAAAAATAGCAAATGATCATACCGTTGAACCGTGTTGTGCTCAAGTACAAAATTTTCTCGAATACGGATTGACACGTGCTCTGGGGAATGATGAGGTTACCTCACCCCCCCCCCCCCCCCGCAATGTGATAGGCTGTCCCAGCCATCAAATAAAGGAGCAGCGTTTGTTCTGCCGCGAGGTCTTTATGGAACAGCTTATGAAAATATGCCATGTTTGCAAAAACAGCCTATTACTGAAATCGAGGTAGAAAGTTAGATCGCTTTTAATACGTAAGGAACTATGGTAATTTGATGGAAGTTCAGGGATAAGACATTTGCCATAAATAGCGAGTCTCCCGTGGTCATTGTCACTAGCGCCGTAATGATTGGCGATAATAGATAGTCATGCGCTATATGGTTGGGTAATTATATAGTTAATTATCACATCATAAGAAACAAGAGGATATAATCTCCTTACCTATTGGTGTAAAAGTACGACTTCAATACCATTAACAGTGCTCTTCTGCCGACAGGTGTCCATAACCTTGGCAGAGTTGTTTATTTCACCTGGGGAACCACAGTCCTTTGTGTATGCCAGGAAGTGTTATATAATGTCAAACTGTAGGCCACTATGCAGGCTTGGTAACCAGTTAGTCATAATGCCATTCACGAGGAAGGAGCGAATAATGGGCAGGTTGGCTCGTGGTGAGACCTCCTGTTCCAAGGGTTATTTATTTTGATATACCCTTTGGACCATTTCCCAGGTGTGGTGGCCCCAGTGGGAATGCCACTTCGCTTCTATCCTGATGATCATGGTTGGCCAGCTCGTAATGAGACTCCCTATCCTGCAATTTGACAATTTTTAGAAACCCTGTTTTGTTTCCTTCTTTTTTTCTTGCTTTTAATAGAGAGCCTTTCCTGTTTATACACAAAGGGTGGTTCAACACTCCTTAAGAGTAGGAATGGTGGAAGAAGTCTTGATATCCCAATAGGAAGGTATAGACCCTTTGATCTTATTGTCGAATGATAATCAAAGTAGGTAAAAAAAAGAACCAGCATGATAGAAATAACCAACCAGAACAGAGTTAGTAGAACAATGGCAACAAAAGATGATAAATAAGCATATATTTTCCCTGTGTCCTTCCGCCAATTGAGGGCAGTTTCTTATAAAGATAGCGATTTATGATTTACTGATTTCCGTATGCTGTGTTTTTGTTTCCATCACATAAGTGGATAGTTGTATTCCAAAAGACTCGAAAGAACATTAGCAATAAGCATCCTTAAGAAGGAACAAGCTATTTTAAATCATATGAGTAGTGCTTTTTCAAGGAAGAGCACAACAACAGTTGTTCGTTTGGAGAAAGGAACAGTGGAAATCAACGGTGCTGTTCCTTTTTTAAAAGGAACAGCAAAATCAAACAAGTGTCATTTTTTTTAAAAAGAGATCAGCATCAATCAAAAAGTGTTGTTCCTTTTGGAAACAGCAAAAACACACAAGTGTTGTTCTTTTTTTAAAAAGGAATAGCAAAAATCACAAGTGTCGTTCCTTTTGAAAAAGGAACAGCAAAAATCAAAAGTGTTGTTCCTTTTGGAAAAGGAATAGCCAAAATCACAAGTGTTGTTCCTTTTGAAAAAGGAACAACAAAAATCAAAAGTGTTGTTCCTTTTGGAAAAGGAACAGCAAAAATCACAAGTGTTGTTCCGTTTGGAAAAGGAACAACAAAAATAAAAAAGTCTTGTTCCTTTTGGAAAAGGAACAGCAAAAATCACAAGTGTTGTTCCTTTTGGAAAAGGAACATCAAAAATCAAAAGTGTTGTTCCTTTTGAAAAAGGAACAACAAAAATCACAAGTGTTGTTCCTTTTGGAAAAGGAACAGCAAAAATCAAAACATGTTGCAAAAATATGTACAAGAATAATTCAAGCAGTTATATACAAATTGTAAGAAAAGTAAATTTTTTAGTGAGTTACAGGGGAAGACTTGTCTTCCTCCCCTAAGATCTCCATATCTGAATCTTGGCGTAGCTGTTGGCAAAAGGACTCCCGAGTAAGTGGTTTGCGGTAAAGGCGGACTCGATGGCCATTTGCCTTGAAGGTATATCCAGAACCATCAATAGTAATCAGGGTAAGGGTCCCATTGTCGTGCACTTTCTGAATTTCATATGGTCCCAGCCAACGAGTCTGGAGTTTCCCGGGGAAGTCCTGAAATCTAGAGTCATATAAAAGAGCCCAATCTCCTTCATGGAAGACTCTGTTTTTAATGAGAGCATCATGCCATTTAGCTCTCTACTGTTGTATCAGGGCAGTGTGTTGAAGTGCGGAGAGCCTAATTTCATCCAGCTCGTTAATCTGTTGCAATCGATTAGTTTGTGCCTCGATTAAGTCTAAACCAACTTCTTGTGTTGTTCGTAATGTCTGGATTTCAAATTCTATAGGAAAGATAGGTTTTTTTCCGAACATTAGCTGGTAAGGTGAGTGACCAGTGGTGCTTCTCCATGTTTTTCTATAAGCCCACAGTGCTTCTGGTAGTCTGGCAGCCCAATCGCGTCTATGTGATGCAACTGTTTTTGTTAGAATCGTTTCTATTATCTTGTTGTTGCTTTCTACTTGCCCATTTGCCTGTGGGTGATATGGGGTGGTCATTTTATGCTGAACATGATAATTATTGAGTGTTGTCGCTATTCTGTTTCCAGCAAACTGTGGCCTTCCATCTGTAATTATCTCTCTAGGGAGGCCATAGCGCACAAATAGATGGAGCAGGAACTGTATAACAGATTCTTCTGTAGCTCTGGGCAAGGCCTCTGCTTCAACCCACTTGGTGACATATTCTGTTGCCACCAAAATGTATGTTTTTTGGTTTGATGGTGGGTTGATTGGTCCCACGAAATCAAGAGCCCAACGCTCAAATGGTTCAATGACTAACTGTGGTTTCAAAGGCATCTCATCCGAGTGACTAGGGCGTCCCGCTCTCTGCCAACTGTCACATGCTTGGACAAATTTCTTTGCATCTTTAAAAATTGTGGGCCAATAATACCCTGTGTGTAATACTTTATGTGCAGTCCTGCGATCAACAAAATGTCCACCACATGGTTGGTCATGGCATGCTTTCAATATATCAAAAATTTCGTCTTGTCGAACGCATCTCCTGATTTGCATGTTTGCCCCTGTGTGAAACAAATAGCCCCCAATCCAGGAAAATCTGGTACTTCGTTGGACAATCTGTTTTCGTTCATTAGGGGTTAGATGCTTTGGTAACTTACCTACTACTAGGTAATTGGCGACATCAGCATACCAGGGTGTTTGAACAACAACAGCAAAGAGATGCTCATCTGGAAATTGATCTTCAACTACTACTGCATCGACTGGTTTTGGCATTCTTGAGAGGAAATCAGCTACCGGGTTCTCTTTCCCGGGTCGATCCTTAATTGTAATATCAAACTCCTGCAATAAAATCAACCATCTAGTTATTTTGTCATTTGTGACAGGCTTATTTGCTAAATATTTTATAGCAGCATGATCTGTGTACAAGATAACAGGATATCCAGTGATGCAATGTCTGAATTTATTGATAGCATGTATAACAGCTAGAAATTCTTTTTCAGTGACAGTATAATTTAATTCAGCAGGGGATATATTTTTGCTAATGTAATAAATTGCATATGGTTTTCTATCCTCCTCTCATGTCCAAGGACCGCTCCAAATGGCTGTATCTGAGGCACAGATGATATCTGGAATGGCAAATCCCAATTTGGTCCCCGAAGGACTGGGGCTGTAGATACGAGCTTTTTTAGATCATTGAAAGCACGTTCACATTTTTCTGTCCAAAGGAAATCAATATTACCAGTTAGTGCATACAATGGTGCAGCAATACGTGAATAATGTTCTATAAATCTTCTGTAATAGCCAGAGAATCCAAGAAAGCTACGTACCTCTGTTTGAGTAGTAGGAGTAGGAATAAGCAAAAGTATTTGGATTTTGGCTGGGTCTACCTGAATGCCGGCTGTTGAAATATAGTTTCCTAAAATAAGTCCTTTTGTCATCATCATGTAGCATTTTTCATGGCTTAAACAAACCCTGGTAACTATGCAACGTTGTAGGACTTTTTCTAGTGTCTCCAATGCTGGATCAAACTCATCTCCGTATGGAGTAAAGTCATCCATATATACTTCTA
>APFE031387073.1:0-10086 GCA_000404065.3 Pinus taeda
CTCCTTGCTGCCATAATTTTTCTTTCAACTTTTCTTGCTACCCTAAACACATTCGCCAATGACTTAGGTTCCCAAAGATGAACCTCATGGTGGATGTTGTCCTTTAAAGTCCTTAAGAAGACACCAATCAGATGATCCTCTAAAATATCAATTACCTTGATATTCAATCTTTGGAAGTCCTCAATGTGCTCCCCAACTGAGCCCTTTTGTTTGAGATTTATCATTTAGATGAAGAAGGTATTGCTCTTTGTATCCTCATAATGAGCTATCAATTCCTTCGTCAAAATTGTCCAATTGACTATCACTTTATGAGAACAAAGCCATTGATACCATACAAATGGATTGGGTTCTAAATATAATGATGTAATGTGTACCTTTTGTGTGTGTTGCAAATTTTGTAGATCAGAGAACTTCTCCATCTGTAGTATCTATGTTACAGGATCCTTTCCATCAAACTTCTGCACATCAATCTTTGGAATATGGTGGGTCTTCATCCCAAGGTTGGAATCTCTAAAATCATGATTCATATTTCGTTTGTTCTCTTCATGAGTTTCATGAAATACCTTACTTCATGTGTTATATAAGAGCTTTCTGTTGGATTACTGGGTGTATACATTTTTTGTTTTGTTTCAAGGCATCTTAGAACAAAATACTAACATGTATGCTTCAATGTCCCCTTTTAATCACTTTAAACTGATTTTTCAAACAAAAGTTATGCATTTTTAAAAAGAATACACACCTTTTTCTTGCTTTGAGGAGCTTGATCTTGAAATTGTTATATCTCTGTAATTTTGGCCTCACAAGGACTAAAACTTTGTCATTAGGTATATATTCATGTCCTCTTTCCAACCCCGTAATTTAGAGTGAAATTGGATTCTTCAAGGTAAAGTTATACCAAATCTCCCATGATGACCTTATTATGGACTGGTTCAGTGTAGCAAACTTGTACATACTTCCACGTGTCACTGTTTCGACCTTCAACCCTGAAATTCCTCCTCGAGAAACTACAGTCTGTGAAATTTCAATAACTTTTTACAAAACTCAAATCCAATGCTTGAAGTGAAAGGTATGACAATTTTCCCTATGTCATTTGTTTGAGAATGAATTATGGAGCATACAAAAAACCTAACTTCTTTGAACCGTATCTCATAAAATATAGCGAACCAAGATATGAAAATTTTTACACAAAGTTCATCAAGATTTCAGCTCCATCTAAATTTTAGCTTCTAAAGCTTCGTAGAAAAAAATTATAGCAAAAATTCCAAGATGGCCTGTTTGAAGCAGTGAAACCCTAAGATCCAAAGCTTTGATACCAAATGTTATGTAACCAGATCATAAAACAGAAGAAAATATAGATCATAAACTTGAAAATGAGCCTCTTCATGGGCGGAACCTCCTTTTACATCAAATAAATGAACAATTCTTGGATGATACAAATGACAAGACCTCATTCCTATATATAGGAGTCTAAAGAGTCACAATATAATCAAGGCCTACATAACAATAATAATGTAAGGGATCAACAATAACAATGGTGGGATTTTATGGGGCACACCAATAACAATATGGGGGCTACATAGGGCACAACAATAATAATATGGGGCTACACTAGTATTATAGGGACCAAATAGGGACAACATTGTTCCAACAAGGAGGGGAATTTAACACCCTTATTCTTTATTGCTCGAAGATAGCATGTTAAACCATGCATTTTTGCATGACATAATTTGTGTTATAAGAGTCCATCTATTGAATTTCATAGGCTCTTTTATTCTTATAATTGTTTCTAATGAATTTTAATCCTTCTACCTATTTTTATCCATGATTCCACCACTAAATAATTACACGAAAGACATCAACAATAAAAAAAATATGTTAGATGATCATAAAGAGGCAACCACACAAGAAGCATAAGGGTTTACCCTCACAAAACCCACACAGGGAAAAACATAACAACCTTTTCAATAGAGAAATTCTTCAATTCAACAGAGATACATCTTAATCAACAACTAGGTCAAATCGTTCCATCCTCATAGTCAAGTCAGTTGTCCCAAGGAACTTGCTCTGATATACTTAGTGAGGACACAATTTCATTCTCCTTCATCCATAGAGTTTGGCCTTGCAACTTAGAAGTCTGACCTTTCTTCCCTATAATCTTACCTTGAAAATAAGGTGTCATCTGAAAAATTCAACCTACATTTGAGATAGATATTTGACCTTGTACTCATCCTTCTTCCTTGCCTTCTTTGCATGCCCAAACAAAAGATTATGCCTCGAAATATTAGCTCATACTCGCCTAAAAAATCTGAAATACTTGATCATAACCAAATTGTGTGTTGGAGTGAGGTTGAATGCTTCATATATATAGTAAATCGATTGTCCATATGGGTGCATCCTTTAACTAGGCCGACTTTACTACGAGGAGGTTGACTTCATCCTTTTGAAGCCTACAAATTCAAGTTTTACAAATTAAAATTTCTTCCTTTTTCAACCGACATGAATAACATTCCTTTTAATAATTTTCTTTTTGTCTCTAGCAAGAAGAACATGCTTACAAATATATTAAGGACTCAAATATACATTATGAATACTGACAGAGTTACAAAATTCAACACTCCTTAACTAGGGAGGTATTCATAATGACTATCTAGATGTTCTCATGTTGTCAAAAATTCTCTATGAAAATGTTATAGCAAAATCATCATCAACCTTATTAACATCTCTAACATAAGGTAAATCATTTAGTATTAACATCATCTAGTCAACATCTCTGACATCATCAACATCATCTGTCAACGTCTCTGACATGAATCAACAACATCATCATCAATACCAACATTAACTAGTTGGTACCAGTGACCCATAATCCACTCTTGACACATGGAATAACATTTATCATCAACTAGTCATCATAAATCTAGTCGATACTACTGACACATGATCTTGATCAATACTCCTAACCCAGGCTAGTGTTGGTTCACCATCTTGGTTAAAATAGTTGACTCGTGGTGATATCTAAAGACCACACTCTACATGAGCAATTGGGCCCAATGCTAAATGAGCTCCTCATCCAAACTAGAGAGGTTGAGCCTGATGTTGAAAGCCATGCACTCAACTTAGTGAACCTAGGATTGTTCTCCCCAACTGGTCAACATCTTTGACATAGGGAGAATGATTGTCCGTGATGTTATCATATCAATACTTTCTCTCACTAGGAGGTATAAAACTATTCTTCATAATAATAATTGTTCTTTGATGCTATTGTCTCATCACTTCCTTTTGCTGAGAGAGACATGCTCAATCACTCCAAGCTTGTATGGGACAATCTCCTTGATAATATTGGATCTATACTGCTCTCTTCATGTACCACATCTTAGTACTAGATCTCAAGGTGCCTCAACCTATCATCATGTTGTCATATGCACTTGATCAAATAACCCTCTAATCAATTTCCGAAGCCACACTGCTTTAATACAAATTTCACGGGCTGCGATATACTTTGCGTTTGTAGTGCTAAGTGTGACAATTTTTTGCTTCCTTATTTTCCAAGAAATCATAGCAAATCTCGAATAGAGGCATCCTCTAGAAGTACTCCTCCAGTCATATGCACTCCCTGCCTAGTTAGAATCTGTATATCCCTGCAGTTAGACATCATTATTTGAGTCATATCTCAAACCATAATTGATTGTGCCATGACCAATTTTACCATGTTGGTACTCCAACATATGTTGAGCCACATGTCTAGGATCGATCATAAATTGATTTGCTTCCTTCTTTCGATCCATCATCTTGGTTATTTTTAGGTTACCCTAACTGGGTTTTCTTTCTGCAACAAATCCTATCATGGAAAACCCGGTTGCTCCCTTTGCCACTGATGCTATTAAAGTGCATCAACTATCCAATTAAAATACTTTACTTTGAATCCAGGGATCAACTCCCCCTGAAGCTAAAGTAAGAGTTCATAAGGAAGCCTTAACGGTTCCTTTTAAAACAAATATTTTCGGTCAATGTTGCTATGTCTGACACATGGTTTCTTCTACTATTGTTAAATCATATGTAGGATCAACCTTCATCCAAGTGTATCAAATATGAGGGCATGTATACAACCTTCTTTCTGCTTACAAGTATATGACTTCTTCATGTAGATATCACAAGCTTGAGGCAACTTTTTTGTACACTTTTTCTTTCATCGAGGAAGACGATCTCTGCATCCATCTAATGTAGTATTCAACATAAATCATAAAGATAATAAATTTTAACAAAAGTGTACCTGACAAGATGTCCCTTCATAGTCTTCTTCCCTCTTATTGATGTAATCCTTTTCCTTGTACTTCTTTCCATCTAACCATACTATCTTGGAAGTCACCACTAACTTCTTTTCAATATAGATCAAGGCATACTTCAATCTTGTTGATCTATCTGCTCTCTCTAAGTCTAGATCTCATATAGTATAATATATTTAATCACAAATCCCTATTTCTAGGAGAGTCCTCTTGTCATGACTTTGCTTTGTTCTTCACCTGCTACCAAAGTCTAGGCAACCTTTAATATGTACTAGCAATCTTCACTAGGAGGCC
The DNA here is from genome assembly GCA_000404065.3 of Pinus taeda. Classification (NCBI taxonomy): domain Eukaryota; kingdom Viridiplantae; phylum Streptophyta; class Pinopsida; order Pinales; family Pinaceae; genus Pinus; species Pinus taeda. Next base: position 4,578 of record APFE031387073.1, read on the forward strand.
ATGGAATAATAATTACAACTAAGCAAAGTATTCAAAGACAAGGGACTAACTACTAGTAAAAACAACAACAATAGTAATAATACGATAAGATAGATATAAAATACTTATCTTTTGAGAAGAATGTCAACTCCCTCTTGATCTTTGGAACTCTTGCATCCATATGCAATTTTATTAGCTTCATGCATGATGTCATTCCTTCCATGCAAGAGCTAGGGTTTATTCTTTCAACGAAAATGTCAAATCCCGAGGTTTCTTCCATACGCCCTTAGGGATTTCTTATCCAAGCCTCATTGCTTGCTAGTGTTTACTAACCCTAGATATCCAATCATCTTAAAAAAATTCAGAATATCTCATAATCAAGACTAAAAGTCTTCCAAACCTTAGATTTTCACTTGGCATCTTCTTGCAAGTCCAATAGTCTTTGATATATGCAAGACTCTTTTTTTCATATACAAATGTTTAAATATCATAGGATTTCAATTCCCCAACAAATAAATATATCAATCTAAGGAAATGTGTCAAGGTCAAGGATCTTTTAATGAGATGACTTCATGACGAAAAATATTAGTTTTTATTGTTTCACCTTGTGAACCAATTTTTTTAGATTACTCATTTTTCTTCAACCCTTAAGATTGTTCAATAATGTGTGCTATGTGATAAAGATCCCTTTTCAAATATTTGAATGTAAGGAATAGACTTCAAGGCATAGCATCCCTATTTTTCAATGTAGATCTCAAACTTGATATTCTTTTATTTGTAGACTCATGTGTTCGTTGATTTGTGTTCATATGATTGACTCATCGTTGTAGCTTACATGAGGACAAATATATGCTTCCTTTACAATATTTCGTGTATAATGCCTTCCATAACTCTTATGCGTAACTGATGACAAGTTGACGATGTTTGATTTTAAACTAGGGTTTCAACCCTAATCAATTTTTCTCAGATTCTCAACCTCCTAAACCAAATATGAGGTTCTTCTTGGGTTACTACATCAACTTATGAGGACTAGTCAAAGATTTAATTCATATCTGAGATTTTTCCAACCTACATTAATTTATATATGAGATCACTTCGTTTACCTCCTAAAGATCTTGATCTGACAGGATTGAGACTTGAGGTGTTCCAAATTGAGACATCTGTTTAGTTCTTCATGTAAAAATATTCTGGATTTTAGACAAATAGGACTTCGGCCCACTAAAATGGACTCTGAGACTTAAAACTAGGGCTTCGGTCCTCTTTAAAATAACATATCTTACAAAAAAATCTTCCTTTCACTAGACATTTTTCCTTAAACTTTGACTTGGAAACAAGAATATTTTTATCCATAGATTTGTTGGCTTACTGTGATATGGTTCTAATGAAGCTTTTGGCCTCCCCATAATATTAGGCTAGGGCTTGCTTGAAATTCAGTCTTGAGGCTCTTCAAAATGAGATTCGACCCACACTGATATTCGACCTTTTGAGGCATTTGGACTTCCTAAGAATTTAGACTAGGGATTTTCAAGACATTGACAATAGGGAAGATCTAGGCTTCCCTTTTGAGACCACTCTTTCACCCATGCTCCTATTCCACGTTGAATTTCATAAGGTCTTTTATTTTGATAATTACTTCCAATGAATATTTATTTTTACGTATTTTTATCCATGATTCGATCATTAAGAAATTACCTAAAAGACATCAATATTAAAAAAATGCTAGATGATCATAAATAGACAACCACACAAGAAGCACAAGAGTTTACCCTAGGAAAGCCCACATCGGGAAAAACCCAACAACCTTTTCAATAGAGAATTTTTTCAATTCAATAGAGATATATATTAGTCAACAACTAGGTCAAACTTTATCCATCCTCCTACCCAAGTCAACTGGCCCAAGGAACTCACTTTGATCTGCTCAATCAGGACATAATTTCATCCTCCTTCATCTATAGAGTTCGGTCTTGCAAATCAGAAGCTCAACCTCTCAGCCTTAGAATATTGCCTCATAAATAAGGTGTCATCTCATAAATTCAATCTGCATTTGATCTAAATATTGGACCTTAAGCTCATCCTTCTTCCTTGCCTTCTTCACATGCCTAAACAAAAGATTATGCCTTGGAATATTAACTTGTCCTTGCCTCAAAAATCCAAAATACATTATCAGAAATGAATTGTGTGTTGAAGTGATGTTGAATGCCTCATCTATATAGTAAATTGGCTATTCGAATGGGTGTGTCCTTTAACTGGGTCGACTTGACTAGGAGGAGGCTGACTTCATCCTTTTGGAGCCTAAAAATTCATTTTTTGCAAATTCAAATTTCTTCCCTTTTCAACCGACATGAAGAACATGTCTTTTAATAATTTTATTTTTGTTTCTAACATGGAGAACACACTTAAAAATACATGAAGGACTCAAATGTACATTCCGAAGACCAACCATAGTTACAAAATTCAGCACCATCCACATGGATTGAGTTAAATGACCTCACATTCTAAAAATGTGAAATGTATTGTAAGAATTCCCAACATGGAGCTTAAGGCCAAGTCTCACGTAGTGAGTGCATATGAGTCATAGTAGTGGGCTAGTATCATGGTATGGTTGTTATGTTTCCATGGTGTGATTGTGTTATGCAATATCGTGCATTAAGGGGATATACATAATAATATAAATAAAAAAAGGTTGTTTGAGGAAGTTCCAAAGAGACCTTGATACCACAAGTGGGGAAGAGAAAGGGGTACATGTATGATTTGACTTGACACTTGTCATTTGAAGGTACCACCTTTTCATCCATGCTTCCTTGAAAAATCTTTTCCATCCATATTTGACTTTAGTTGTCTTTTTTACATCTTACCCATGATTATTATGCAATTTGTTAGGAAACAACACTATTCATAGTGATGGAGGGATCACTTCTCAATTTCCCAAATAACATTTTCCTTTTCTTGGTCATAAAGATATTTGTGTGAGTCCCATGGTTATTTGTTTTGGTTATTGTGCTTGTAATGACAAAGAGAATCACATGCAATAGTTCTTGCTAAGAGCTTGTCAAGGCCAAGGGATTCATTATGGAGAATATAAGAGGAATTTGGATGGTTTTTAGGGAAATACAATGGATGGAATATCCACAACAACTAAAGTAAACAACATGGAGCCTACAACCTAGGTATTGTTGCTCATTTATGGTTTGAGCCAAGTGTTACTCCTCCAAGTTTGGAAACTAGTAGTTTGTACTCCTTTTGCATGCATTGAAGAACATTGGAAAGGAAGAAGATCCTCGAAGGATGATTGAGCAAAGAAAGGGGATATCTTACTTGTGTCACAAGGTAGTGGGAGGGGTCACCATTTTTTATCAATGGGTAAATGAAGCGTTAGAGTGTTAAATATAATCACAATGATTGTCATGTCATGAGAGTGACGAGTAGGACTAGAGCCCCATGGGAGCTTCCTTCACCTTGGTGGTAATAGGTATATTGATCCAGGTTGATGGTGGAATGCATTGTTGATGCTTGTTTTTGGGTGATGAATCATTCATTGACAACCACTTTGTTGAACTTCACTTGAATTTTTTTCTAGGTTACATGCTTGCAGAAAATCCTCAAGTACTTCCCCTCATTTTGAGTATGGTACTTAGGGTAAACCCTATATTCTTCGAGGCACATGGCTAGTCAATAACAAGGCTCAAATACATTACATAATATACTTGTTATGAGCTTAACATGTCACTTGTGAGAATTGAACTTGGTGGGGGGGATAATAATCATTTCTCACAATCACTTGAGATAAACTCAATTGACAAGAACTTCACTTGATTATATCTCAACATTCGTATTTTGTCTTTGTATGGAACACTCTTTACTTGTATTATACATGTGAATACACGAATTCAAATGTGTAATGGATGGATTTGAAATATTATTGTTATTTTTTGTTGTTTTACAATTGCATACAAGCTATGTTTTTATTCAAAAAAACATATTAACTCTATTTTATATTACTTTGAGTTCAAATTAAGCTTAACAATTGGTACATGACAATGAATTACACAATATCTTCTTAAATGTTAGGGGAAAAAATACTAAATGGCTTACATAATTTTAGGTGTAACAATCACGAGCCAATGTGTACAATGATGACTTTTTTAATATCTTATATATAATTATTCTAATTAATTTCCCATGTAAGTTGTAACACACCTCCTCTCAGGCCTACCCAAGCAACCAACCAGCTAGGGTAAACATCCAACGAGAGAGGCTACTATAAGGGATTTAACTTCCTTAGTGATCTTAAGGAAATGGAATCGATGGAACACCTTAAACAAACCCATCCACATCAACAACAACACCCACAGGAGACATGTCAACCACTTAGATATCATGTCCCTGAGTCCCACTGATGTTTTAAGCCTTTAAACCCTCGGTTGCTCTCATGCTATAGGCAAGACAATGTCCAAAAACCAAAGTCACTCTCACAAGCCTCTGTGTCAACGTCCCTGGACTCTTTGCAGTAGACCTGTGCCAGTGTCCCTAGACTCTTTGCAGTAGACCTGTGCCAGTGTCCCTGAGATTTGAGCCACTTTTGTAGCCCAGAATCCCAGCCTCTACTGAGAACTTGTTACAACCTCTAGAATCCATCAAAGAAATGATGACAAGATAAACAAATAAAAAATCAACCTTAGGACTAGGCCTGAGCATCTCCAACCGGGACTGACATTCTGTCAAACACTTAACATCAATGCAACCTACAGGTCTAGGATACAAGACAAGCATAAATGACTGAAAGAACTTACGAAACATAACCAGAAGGATCACCACCTTTTCCATTGAACTATCATAACATCAATTAGGTCTTGCATCCATCCATTTAACAATTACAAGTAAATACATGAAATAACCATGAAATGAACCAATCATATAACCATATAAATATTAGAGACATGACAACCATTAAATCCAGATATAAACCAGTGCAAAAGTAAGAGAACTTAGCTTTTATTTATCATAGGCAAATCCGACCAGGTTCGAGGGTTCCATGTACCACCCGACTATAGACATGGTTGAACCAAATCTCTCTTTTAGACAGTCACCTCCGTACCATATTCCAAGCATGAATGTGGGATCTCATAGAACAACCAATCCAAGAACAACCAAGGGAATCCAGAGGTTAAACCACCTCCACCCTCATCAAACTGTGATCACACCAAAACCGGTGCTTCGATTACAACCAAATCGAACTTGGAATGCCATCCAGAATCCATCACTATCCTTGAGGAATTTTCTGTCTCCTTGTCTCTCAGGCTTTACTACAATCCAATCCTGGATCACTAGGCCCTAAACCAAGACCAATCTCTCAGGCCTTACCACAATCCAAACTCGGAACACTAGGCCCTCAACCAAGAATTCTTGTTACACTGAAATTTGTCATCATGACTATCTGCAGTTAATATGGCTTCATCAATAGTCATATTATCCTCCTTGTCAAGCCTCATACCTCTGCTCTTCATGTCAAACCTCAAAAAGAGAGAAAGTC
>APFE031387073.1:13068-27875 GCA_000404065.3 Pinus taeda
ATTGCATAAAGTAACATAGGCACATCCACACACATGAGTCTATAATACCTTTAATTCTTTGTCCTAGATAAATCCTAGATCACTTTGACATGTATATATATGCATTGTAACATTGAAAGGAACATAATGAAAAATCAAGCTGATAGTCCCAGTTTTGGGATCCAAGGGAAAATCTCTGTGTATATGTGTTTTATGTGTTATGCGCTTGCATTGTTTATTTTCTGTGTTTTAGAATTCATATGTAGGTAATTTCTATATGGGATTAAAACCTACATTTGGTATCAGAGCTGTTTTGGTTTCAAGGGTAAGCCTTTGTTGCTGACGGGTTTTACTTGGGCCTGTGGTAGACCCTATTCAGTGGGAGATCTGCAGGATTGTTTCTGGTGGTGAAAGAAGATGGCGAGCAGTGGAAAGATAGAGATTGAGAAATTTAATGATCAGAGTTTTGAGTTATGGAAATTGAATATGGAGGATTTGTTGGTGGATAAAGATCAGTGGATGATGGTAGATCTAGGTACTAAACCAACGAGAGTGTCCGATGAAGAATGGAAGAAGTTGGATCGGAAGGCAAAGAGCACAATACGATTGTGTGTCTCAGATTCAGTATTGTAGAATGTATCAGGGGAAGCTACGTCGAAAGCTTTGTGGGTCAAGTTAGGGACTTTGTACCAATCTAAGTCTTTGGTGAATAAACTATTCCTATGGAAAAAGCTGTATAACTTGAGGATGAAAGACAGAGACTTAGTGACAGAGCATCTAAATGCATTTAATACTGTGGTAAGTCAGTTATTGTCTATTGATATTAAAATTTAGATGAAAATAAGTGCATTAGTTTGATGTGTTGTCTAACAGATTTGTGGGATAGTTTAGTTATTGCAATAGGTAGCAATGCAATTTCCTTGCAGTTTAATGAAATAGTCTCATCCTTGTTGACAGAGGAGATGAGACGGAAAAATATGGAGAGCCAGAATGGTGATGCCTTGTCTATATGAGGACGGTCCCAAAACATAAAGAAAAATAAGTCAATGAGAGGGAGATCTAAATCTAGAGGGAGATCTAAATCTCCAGGAAAGCCTATAAAGGTTGTGTGCTAGAAATGTGGAAAGGAAGGGCGCTACAAAGGGGACTGTAAATCTAAAGCTCCTGACAAAGGAAAGGGATCTAATGATGCTCCTTTTGCAGAGGAAAAAACCACCTCAGATGAAGGTGGGGATGTGTACTTGGCTTCTTCAAGTATGCTTGTAGATCATGAGGCATTGGTGATTGACTCAAGTGCATTCTTTCACTTCACTCCCCATAAAGAGTGGTTCTGCGAGTATGAAAAATATGATGGTGGTGATGTCTTCATGGGGGATGACAGGAAGGCTAGAATCATTGGTCGTGGAAAAGTAAAGTTGAAGATGCAAGGTGGAAGGGTTAGAACACTTTTGGGTGTTCTGCATATTCTTGCATTGGCCAGAGATCATATTTTTGTAAGAAAGTTGGATAATGCAGGTGTAAAAATAGTGTTCAAGAAAGATACCTACAAGATGGTTCAGGGAGCAATGGTATTGATGCGGGGAGTTTAGATTGGAACTCTATACAAGCTTCAAGGCAGCACTGTTATTGATGGTGTTATCACTCCAATATTTCTCTAGAGTTGTTGGAGAAAGAAATGATTAGAGGTAACCACAAACCAACTTTGGAGATTAGGATCTAGCCTTCCTAATTCTAAGAGAGGGCTCTCTCTTTTTGATTTAACTTTGTTTAGTTATTTTATTTTAGGTTAGTTATGATTGTGCTTGGGTTTTGATTTAGATTTGGTGGTGGGATCACTTACTTAGATGAAAAGAGGGGTGTCTTTTACCATTGGGATATGGGGTCAACTGTCAAGCAAATAGGACTGGATCAAGTTCTATGAACAATGTCTACAGGGCAAGATAACAAAGTTACTTCAGATCTCAAGGCTGGATGATGAAGTGGTTTTCAATTGGATCCAAAGAGAAATTAAGGGTTCCTTACGCCTTATTATGAAGAAAGTGAAAGAGGTCAACCAAGATGGGAGAGCAATTAAGGATTCTCAGATCTAGATATCAGAAGAAAACATGTAAATGATCAACTATTAAAAACAAAGTGTACTTAAAGAAATTATGAGATAAACTTCCAGTTAATTCTTTCAACTTTAGATAACATTTAATTTTGTGAAAAAAATAAGAAAATACAAATTTTGAGAAAGAAAATACTTCACTGTAATAACTCAATACATGAATAATGTAATGCAATCTCTTTATTACTTGATCTAGTCTTTTGACTTGAAAAATTGGTACAATAAACATTAGGTTTATGATCAAAATAACTTTACAAATGTATAGAAATCCACACTAAATAATTCGAATTATGAAGTATTTATACAAAAATAATTTACAAAATATCCAAAACTGCCTTGGGAACTAATCTAGGAGAAAGAAATATCTTCATGCAAGAAGATAGAGACAGCTATTGAATTGTTGTTTTTTGTCCCTGTTTATTAGGTTGTGCTATCTTTGATCTTTGATATTTTTCCTTTTAATCTCTGCTTTGCTGTTTGGTCTTCACACTGGATGTTCTATTCAATTTGACCTTTCAACTGATACACTTTCATCTGGGTGGCCTGTCATTTGTCCTTTTACTGTTATTTTCAATCTTACTGTAGATTTTTACATTTTGACTGTGTATTTCTATAGTAAATCATTTAATTTCTCTGATGTTTCAGCATCTGGTAATTGGATATTAATAATCTTCATGTAAATCTCATCTTCCTCTGTATACTTGGTAAAAGTAGGCTTATGCACAAAAAAGGTGGTTTACCTCATTCTGGAGGTAAAACAAATTCTCAAGCTTGGTATAAGACCTTGCCAGTAGGTATCCCCTTCATGGATGAAGTATTCACTTGATATTTGGCCACTTCTCTGATTTTTCTATTGTAGTCCTCATGTGTCATTAACTTGATGTTTATAACCAAGGGATTGGGAAGACCCTTTTGCCTCAAAACTTCAAACTCAACCATGAATCTGTGTATATCCAGTTACATGGTTTGGCACTTATCTTCAAGGTTTAACATTAAATTCCTCTCACTGAGGACCCTTTTCACTTCTAGTATTGTACTTATTATGTTAGGTATCTCTAATTCCTATAATTCATACTTATTTTTGGAGTTGAGGAAGAGAATGATCCTTGCAGCTTCCGTTGGCATGTCTCCCAGTTCTGCTTTTACTCTCTGTATGGCCTCTATATCCTATTTTATTAAGTCAATCTACTAAAAAATTACTTGGATGGATGGCCAAATATCATTCATAGACTCAATGATATTGGCCCACAATTGTTCCTTAGCCTGACCAAGGGGTTCCTTCAATGTCAGTTCTTTCTCCAGGCTTTTTATTCTTTCATTCATCCCAGTGGCTTTTTGCACTTCTTCCTTGCGCATAATATGGGCAAGCTTGTAATCAATCTCTAGACTAGTCACTTTTTATTGAGCTTGTTCATTTCAGTGGTATAAATAGACATGTCTTCCATTGACTTGACCAATCTGCTTGCCTCATCACCTATTGACTTTGTTGCTATTGACCCTATTTTTGATGTAGATGTTGTAGAAGCTAGAAGTTTTGTAGCCATTGGAGCTGTAGGAGCTAATGATGCTACCAAAGTGGAAGGTATTGCAATAGTAAATGTTGGGATAACAGTGGTAGGGGTAGCCTCCAGACTAGCTTGTTTTACCTGTATCAAGCTATCTAACAGCTTTTCCATTTCCTTCCACTGATCATTCAATTGAAGCACCAGTTCCATCATCTCTTCGTGATTTGTTTGGCTCTCCAAGACATCTTTGTTTGTGGGTGTTCTGAATGAGGCGGATTTAGTTGTTTCTTGGGAGCAACTATATCCTCATTCTTCTTCTTGATCAACTTTTCAGCAGCTTTGATGTCATTTGGATCATGGCCCAGCTCAATTACCAAGTACTCCAATGAATTGATCCTATTGTCTTTGGCCTTTGAGGAGGCCTTTTCCAATTTTTATTCTGCTGTAACATTGTCAAGTGAAATCTGTAGCTTGTCTGTAGCCATGGCATTTCTTGTCAGGGTGGAGTAGATCATCTCTCGAGCTTGTTTATGAAATTATATTTGGTAAATGAGATGAACATCCCTAGCCAACACTTCAAAATCCATTTTTCTGTATTCAATAGATGTTTTTGGCTGCTGTATAGTAGGCTACATAAAGGACACCTTCATTTTGCCTGGTTTGATGTCAAACGATGACATCAATCTACTCTAATTGGCCGGTGTGTGCTTGACGTATTGGGCATATGTTTCAACCTTCAGCTTCTCATTTCTCATTTTTATCTCCTTGTACATGTCCTTGATATATTTTTCCTTGTTTTCTAGCCTGGTAAAAGAAGAAACCTCAACACTGAGCTGTCTCTCGATCAGCTGAATGTTAGAAGTTGATGGTTGTTGTGTTTCTTCTGAAGCAGTTGTACCTTTTCTTCTTTCCACCATTGTTTCAGTGTCTGTGATTTCCACTGATTCAATGGTTTCCTCCTGTTCAGTCAGAGGATTAAGCTTGGGCATTTTTCTGAGCTCAAAATTCTCATCTATGGTCTCCATAGTAGAACTGGAACCCTCCCTTATATTTCTCTTTGGATTTCTCTGCTCAGTTGCTGGGGTCTGTAAAACAGGAGGATTTATCATTGGTTCCCCTAGTTCTGGAACCTTCAGGAAAGAAATTTGATCAATTTGCTTCTCAACATCAATCAATGTATTTTCTACATCCACTACTATGCTATCCATGTCAATTAATGTATTTTCCAACCATTCTGATTGGTTGGCAAACCTCTCAATATCAAGTCTAGTATGGTGGATGAAAGGTCCCAATTTTACCTTGATTGTTAACTTGTTTATGACCCCATGAGGCTCATACTACCACATAAAGCTATTCATGAATTTCATGTCCTGCAATATCTTGTCATCCTTAGGTCCAGATTCTCTGTTATTACATATGAAGGGGCCCAATAGATTTTTCATTTTAAATTGGGTTTTCTTCCTAGCAGCTAGGAAGTTGACTTCATATGAATTGATGATCTGCCTAAAATATTCCAGTGCAAATATCCTCATAGGGAGGTATTTGGGCAGTTTATAAGGGGGAAGTTGGCATCCATAAACTTTGATTTCAGTGTGGTTCTGGTATAGATACTAGTCTCCCACCTTGTTGTTCTTAGCCAACTGTAATACCCTTTTGATTTCTTGGCAGATTCTGGGCTGAGGGGTACTGGTCAGCATGTTCATGACTAGATGGACAAATGAATTGATGAGGTCCTTATAGGTGAATGAAGTGGAGTATATCTAGATCAAGGGTGTCTAATAAATAACTGACCTTGGATTCCCTTTGGTATCCAACTTCTGGATGCTGACAGGGAATTATCTAATTGATAATATAAAAGCATATGAAATAATACTGAAGAGTACTTGAAAACTCTCTCAGTTGGGAGTCTTGTGAACTGTTCATGCATCCTATTTGCAATGAACTAAACATAGTTGTACATAATAGCAGGAGGTTTTCCTGGGCTGAAGATGGAGAGAAAGGCCAGGATAACCTCATCCACATGCTCATCTGAGGTATATATCCTATGATGCAAGAGAGCATGGTAATTATCTGTCTGCCTTTCTTTGAAAAAATGGTGGCAGCATAAGGAGGACTATCTGTGGGAGTATGTCGGTCTTCTATGATGAAAGTCTAGAAAATCTGTGCTATTTTAGCCAGGTCTAGTTTGACATATAAGTCTAACAAGTCACCAATAGACAATGGGGTCTCATTAGGGCTTGGTTGGACCTGCAACATTTGGTTAATAGACTCTGCAGTGATGGTAAATAACAGCTGTTGGTTAGGGGCAACAATAGCTTTTTGGCTAGGAATATAGCAAGCATGATAGAAATGGATGATATTTGGGAAAGGGTGCACTTCTGGAAACAAATATTTAGGTAAATTAGATTCCAAAAGGTGGATGCCATCGTTCTAGTTTAGGAATCTGTCCTTACTCTAGGAGTGGAGCTTTAGAAGGTAAGCTGGTGAAGTAGTATCTTTTATTTGAAAATCCATGTCTGCTAATGCTAGGTGGTCAATGCCCAGGTGAGGGGGTTGAAAGAGGTCTCACGTCCAAAGAGGTCTAGGAAGCCATATTTAGGAGTAGAGGTATGTATTAGGCTTGTAATGGCTGTAGAAGTAAGGTTTGGAAGCCCTGGAATAGTGGGTTGGTAGTTACAGTTTGTAAACGAAGGGTTTGGGGTATACAAGTAAATTACTCTTCAATTTAGGAAAATATATTAATTAGTTTGAATTAATTAATCTTTCAATTGGGCTGTACGATTTCAATTTAAAGAGCCATTTTGGTTTTCCCAAGAATACTTGGAATTTGGTGGTATGGCTTGCAAACTGAGTTCAATGGTGAATGCAAAGGATACGAGGGCTTCAGTTGGGAACTGACTGCTCGAATTGGGTGTCTGGAGCTTCTTCAGGCATCAAATGATGGTCAATTTTGGTAGCAGAGGTTCAGGGTGTCGTAGAATGGTTCGAGTAGCAATTATAATGCAAATGAGTGAAAAGAGTGAAATCGGGCTTCTTTGGCCTTTTAACGGGTAACGATCACATTTTGGCATGGAAAGTAAAAATGAACAGTGGATGGTTTTTGGCTTTGGTGGGGAGGTAATTTTCTGGGCCATCGCACTGCTTTTGGAGGGCAGGTGGTATTTTTCACAAGCACGCGATCTAGCCTGGGGCTGCCACATAGTAGAAGAGTGTGTTGCACAAAAAATTGTCACCTTGACATTCTGCAATATGTGTGAGTCCATTACCACTCATACTTTCCTCCTTTGCAAGTCTTAAGCCTCAGTTCCTCATATCAAGCCTTGAAAATAAGAGAAAGTCCTCAAAAGTCTCTAAAACTCTAGTTCTGTATTTTCTCTTTGCATTACTTGTGGTCCCGCACCTAATGGTCATGGCTCCTATGCACCTGACCACTCTGTCTCTGTGTTATGGGTGTAGACCCCTGTAAAAGTTAATAAGGCACAAGTATATTCTTAAAAACTCATTTTGAGTCATTTATAGATGCCTGTGGAAGGAATCTTGAGGTGGCAAGTTCGCTCCCTTAAAGTTCATGCATCCCATACCTTAAGGAGCTAACCCTTTGAGGTGAGGAGCTTATCCATTTGAAGAAGGACTCTATCCCTTCATAGGTGGACCCGTAACTTCCTTCATTTGCACTATAAAATGAAGCATTGGGCTGGTTACTTAGGGGGTTGAAAGCTGAATATTTTTGAGGTGAAATGCTGCTGGAACTTAGTCTTCTTAGTTGAGTTTTTATGAGGAAAGATTACATACCTCTAAGATCTCATTTGGAAGAGTGCAAGGCTTGTCAAAGTAAAGGAAATTCCTGTTTCTGACTCTGGGAAGAGCTTGTTCAACATCAAGGCTGAAAAGGTTGTAAGGTTCTTCTACTTCAAAGTCAATACAAATAAGTTTGTTTTTCTCAATAAGCTGTTGTTTTATGGTTTATTTTATGAATTCCTTGATCACCATAATGGACATGATTTATGATATTAGCTATGCAGGTGCTATTTGATGTTTTCTTGTTTATGATTACAGGTTCTCAAAAGGAAACTCTTTCGGACGGTTGAAGGATGGCTATTACAAACTAACGTTGGAATTAAGGTAGGGTCTTAACATCTCTATAGTTTTTATTTATGAATCGTATATGTTTAGAGAAAGATAGATTTGTTTATCTGCTTGTTGCTAGAATATCTTCTGATACTAGGGAGATCGGCCTTGTCTGCAAGTTCGATTTATCCAGCCAACAAATTGGCGACTCTACTGGGGAATTGAATTTGGTTTTTGGTTTTCCTTTGTCTTTGACTTGAGAAACTTGTTCTCATTTCTAGTTTTTGCTTGATGTGTGTTGGATTGGGTAGTTTTTAGAACCTGGATTATTTTTTGTTTTTTTGAAAGTTTTCAGGGGACCACACTTTCTCTTTATAGACAGTGCGAGCATCTCCACACTGATCCTTCAATACACAGAGCGGTACCGCATTTGGTTCTTCTAGAAGCCTGCGGACCCTGTAAAATTTAAAAAAAAACCTAAAATGTTTTCTTCTAGTTAAGTTTATGTAGAAATTTTGAATAATATGACACTGATTCACAGAGATTGTCCTGATTATACTCTATTTGCGGAATCATGCATAATACATAACCTCCTCTACGTTGATCATCAATTTTGCGGAATTAAGAAACAATCACATGCGCACATTGAAGCATCAATCACACATATCAACACAATATATCACGGGGAAAGCATGCAGCTAAAATCCCCCCAACTATCTGTATATTATATTGATTGAGAACATGTAACAATACATAGTACAATACTCCTCACAAGTGCTCAGTACTATCTCCACCTGTTACACACAAACTAGCTCAGATCTGAATCAATCACTGGCTCAAATCTCCTCTGCTGCTTGCCTACCTCCACTGCACAATCCTGCATGAGAATACAATGAGAATGGCTGATCCAAACTTGTATTTCCCTTGTGTAACACTATGAAATCCTCATTGGAAATCTCAATCCATTGATTGTGCAAATCAAATGCACAACCATAGTCACAACTGACAATTGTCTTGCCCTTTCACTCATCTCTAACACTTGTCTCCAATGAACTGTCCATGCACTGAGTTAACTGATGTATTCCTCCGTTGATTCATGAGTTAATAATCAGTGAATTAATTAATAACTAATTCACATCACTCATCACTAGTGTATTTGTTAGTTAGACTAAATACAACTAGTTCAACTAAGTCAAACTGAACACAGCTCCATCAATTCCTCGTTCAACTCCACCAAACTCAATCACTTGAGTTCTAACTGGAGTCCTTCATGCAATAGCTCAACTAACCCATAAGAAAAGCGTATTTCCTTTTGGCAGTTGCATGTTCCACAACCGTAGCTCGAACTGAAGTGCTCCAAGAGAATAAGATAATGTTTATAGTCCAAATATTATTAAGAGTTAATAATATTTGACAGCGTGACAGTCTAAAAGTAGACTCCGCCCATATGTCTAAAAATAGAGGTCCATCTATTTTTACCAACATAACCAATCATCCACAAATAGCATCTTGCAACTCATAGACCATGATCCATATGTCTAAAAATAGACATAGTCTAAAAATAGATTTTGCGCCAAAAATAGCATGCGGGCCCACTTAGTGAAGGCGACTTCTTTTCACTGAGCTCCATCATCTTGTTGCATTTTCAACAGTTTAGGTTTCATTTACGACTTTTAGTGTCTACCCAGATCTTCATGTGTTGTGTCAAAAATCTCTTGTGAGTAAGTTCCAATGGTATTTTTGTTTTAGATGATCTTCTAGAAGTTTTGCATGCATGGAGTGGTTTTCACTTGGTCTCTATAGTGACTCAAAGATCAGAAGTTTGAGAAACCTTAGATTACCCTGGTGTCTTTTTTTCTTCTTGATGAGTCTAACTGGGTTGTGAAATCTATCCTTTGTGAGAAATTGATTTCATTTTCTCTTTGCAAATCTTTGAACGAACTTGGTTATAAGTTTTGAATTTCATTTTTATAAAAGAAAACATATCTAGATGTTTTTTGATTGATTTGTTATTCTGAACGAATGAATCCTTAGTTTATTGAACAACTAAGCAAAATGTCCTAAAAAAGAATTGAAGATTTTATTTCAATTAGGTTTTTAGAAGTTTTTAGATCTCAAGGTTAGTTTTGTAGTTTTGAGTGTTTTCTAGAAATTGTAGTTCTCTTTTGAACAAATTGTTTTTTGTAGTTTCGAGTTTTGAAAAAGGAAAGGGATTTATTGTGAGCATAATTAGTAGTCTCATTTTGAGTTCTTATTGAAAAAGACAATTTTTTTTTTTTTCCATTTACATGTTGAAAGAAAGATTTGTTTCTCAAAGAATTGCATTCTCGAACTCTTTCTTTTAGCTAGAAATTCATTGAAAGAAAAAACGAATTGTTTATCATTTTAGGTGTTTTTTTTAGTGTTTTTGGAGTCGAGTCTTCACACCATCAAAGTTTCATTTCCATACCTATTGACTTAAGGAACAACCCATAAAAGCAATGCTTAATTAAAATTGATCTAGTAATCTTTTTATTTCTAGGGCTCTTATCACCAATATAGCTTAGGCTAGTATCTTGTAGTAGGGAGTAATTAACTCTCCAAGATAGTTAAAACAAAAAAGTAGCTATATCTTGCGGTAGGAAATAAATCCAATTGTAATTGATACATTCTGGGAAGCTCCTCTTAAAGGAGTCAATTACAAGATCATGTCCGAACCTTTGAGATAATCAAGTCTATTTCATTGGGAAAGATAGAAGATTTGCGCGTATTATAAACGGTAAGCCTCGGATTAACCATTGTCGAGGAGCCTGGGGTCACTTGTTGGTAAACCTCGGATCGATCATGTCGAGGAGCCTTCAAGGGGATTGAGCTTTGTTACTATGCCCTTGTGTGTAGATCGGATCGTAGACTGTTCCCCCAATTGTATTTGTTGTTGTTGGTAACCTTAGTGTCCATAAACTTAAGATTATTTCCTAAGGTGATGGTGAAGGACGGGTCTCACTATACCTAGAGCAGATGTCAACTAGACTTACTTGGACTCTCAGGGGGGTTCTCTTCACTCGAGATGGTTTTGTGAAGAAACTTGTGCCAGTCTGATGTGTGATTTCCCGCGGGTTAATACTGAAACTGTGGCGGAAGAGCCAGTTGCAGACGAATCCTTGTTTCTTATCAGTACCCTTGATCCATGGTATGGAGATATTATTGTTTATCTCCAAACCCAATATTTTCGGCCTGAAATCTCATGATCTCAGTGACGGAAAATATGTTTCCAATCCCAACAATACAATATTATTGTTGGTACACTTTATCATCGTGGGGCGGATTTTGTTTTCCACCATTGTCTAACTCATGAAGAAGTTGAAAAGGTTCTCAATCACTATCACTCTGGAGCATGTGGAGGTCATATGTTTGGGTATTCCATAGCCCAAAAGATATTGCACGCTGGTTATTTCTGGCCATCCTTATTCAAAGATTGTATCTACGTAGTCCGGAAATGCCACAATTCTCAAATTTTTTATTGTAAGATGCGTGCTCCACCCGCTCCTCTCCACCCTATAATTGTTGTCGGTCCTTTCGCAAAGTGGGGTATTGATTTTAATACATGTAACCCTCACTCGGCCGGGGGGCATGTGTATATCATCCTAGCAGTAGATTATTTTACTATGTGGGCCGAGGTGATGCTTACATTTTCGGCAGCCAACAAAACTACTGCAAATTTCGTATTCAATCATATAATTGCTAGATTCGGTGTTCCTCAAGCTATTATTACTGATCATGGAAGTCATTTTCGAAACATCATAATGACTGAACTAACAGATCAACTTGGCCTGTGTCATGATAGTTCTACTTCATATTACCCATAGGCTAATGGTTTGGTTGAAGCTATAAATAAAGTTTTAGTCACTATGATCCAATGAATAATTGGTATTCATAGGTTGAATTGGCATAACATGTTATTTCTAGTGCTTTAGGCATATCGAACCTTAGTGAAAACATCAACTGGTTTCACTCCTTTTCAATTGGTCTATGATTTGGAAGCAGTGTTACCCATTGAATGTGAAATCCTGTCATTGCAATTACCCATAGAATTACTCCAAGCCACTTTTGAAGAGGAGAAATGGTTTTTTTACTTAGCTCAACTAGATGGGAATCGACGCACCGCTGCATTAACAATTGAAACTCATGCGAAACAGATAAAAGCTCAGTACGATCGAAATGTTACACCTTGTAATTTTTCGGAATGAGACCTAGTTTTACTATATGATCAAGCAAATGATAAGCTAGGGGCTGGAAAATTTGTACCTATGTGGCATGGTCCTTATATCGTTAAACGAAAGCTGGCAAAAGTGGCCTATGAATTGGTAGATTTTGACGGTGTCTCTTTAGGTAAACCTAGAAATGGGCTTTACCTGAAGATATATTATGCTTAAACTTCGATGTGGAGATTTTTGTTAGATTATTTTGTTTATAACTGGTGTGTTTTAGATTAAAAAAGTGTGCCTAGTTTAGAGAGTGCTTTTATCATTGTTCTTGCTTATCTTGATTTTACTCTTGATATTGCAGATGTCGAAGTCTCTTCAAATATACATTGGTTTTGCTGATGGTGCTTTTCGTCGTACACGGAACATTTCTTCTGTAGTTTGGTTTATGTATTCACCCTCTGATGAGTTAGTATCTATGCATGGGGTAAGCCTTGGTCAAACAACGAATAACATTGCAGAGTATAGTGTAGTGATTGAGTTATTATCTTAATCCATCTCATTTGGGATTCAGAGTTTTATTATTAGGTTTGATTCTAAACTCGTTGTATTACAACTTAACAAGGTTTATGCCATTAGAAATCCAGCGTTATTAAGATTATTTTTGAGAGTTCGTCTCTTGGAATGTGAATTTGATTATATTGAATATCAACATATTCCAAGATATTTAAATACATTAGTAGATGTCCTTGCTTCTCGTATAATAAATAGACATTTGCAATAACCAAAATAGTAAACTTAAAAACATTCAATAACATGTTACACAAGATAGCCAGTAATAATGATATATCATAGCATAGAATAAGTGTGTCAAAATATACATCGTCTTCGATCATAGGTTGAAAAACACCTTATGATCGGCAAAATGATAATACAAAAAGACAAAAATGTTGTGTGAGTCTACAAAAGCGATAATCCTATCCTTGGTGATGATCACGATAAGAAACCACTACTCGGTCCACCCTACAAAGGAACCTCCTAAAAGGTCCTGGGACCCCAATCACATATCGCTGTAACCTAAGTGGGATATCATCTATGCCATTCTCTGGAATATCTACTGTCAAATGCTCTAGATGATTCTCCAAATCAGTCAGGATCTCTGTAGATTGGTTCTATGGGGCTGGTACTGCTGCAGTTGGGTGTCTCCTCTCATAAGGCTAGAGAGCGGCTGGTCGTCGTGGACCCACGTCTGCATTTAAAACCTTTTACTGTCAGTTGGGCAATTAAAAAAAAAAAAAAAAGTTAAAACTTAGAAAGTGTTGAAAATGATTTTACCTGAATCATCCCACTACTCTCCTAGTGGAAGAATCATGTCTGGGTCACTGCGATAATCCATCCCGACATATGGAAAATCCTGAATCACAAAAAGTTGGTTCCTCAACCAATGAAAATAACCAGGCAAAAATCGAACAACCTCTGAACCCTCCTCAAGGTGACGGGCCATCAAAGCAACCCAACGCATTATCCTAGGCTCTCGAGGAAGACCAGCCTGAACATAAAGCTGCTGTGGGACCAGCATAGGGACCCTCTCTAGACCAAAGCTCACAATGAGGAAACCATATCCAAAGGTTTTTAGTTGTCCATTCTTTGCTCTGGTTAGTTGGCCTTTTACATTCGCCAACACAGCTTCGCACCAATTGAATATGGTACCTCGATAATAGTCTACTACCATTTGCATCTGGGATCCAGTAGCTACATGCAATGCTGCACTCCCACATAGTCTGGGGACAGTGAATGCAATAACCGTAAGTTCAGGATGGTCGATAGTTTTAATATCGATTCGTTTGTCCTTTGTTTGATCATTGCAAAACTCCAATCAGAGACTAGCAATAGATTGGCCACTTGGCCTAGTCCCAAAAAGAGATAATTGTTCACCTCTCTTGGGCAAACCAGTCAAGAAATATATGTCCTCTAGCTCAATTTCTAATTGGTGGCCAGTAATCATGAAACACAGTCCTGTATGTTCCACCTATCTACCAAACATTGTAAGAAGTCTACTTGGGCCTTCATGCCTGGTATGGCCCAGAACTTAAACATTCTGCATGCTTTCAATGCCTGTATTATGGGTGGATGATTTATTGCAGAAAAATCCACATCCTCATGCTCGCGTTCACGCCAAATAAGCATTTAGTATGTCCTGCAATGCAAAAACGACATATTAGAACAATTTAGTTTGAAAATTCTTGGGCGGAAATAGAGAAATTTGAATTTTTAAAATCCATTTCACGGGGTCCACACTTGTTGGTTACAGACAGTGCATAGGTCTGCATGCGTCGTAAGCAATAGGTGCGGATCCACAACTTTTTTCTTTGTAGAAAAAAGGCGGGGTCCGTAGGGGCCGCGTGTTGCACTTGCGGACCCTCACGAGTGATTTCCTAAACCAATTTCTCCTCCAAAAAATCAAAATTAAAGCCTAAAATGAAATGTAAATGGTTGAAATGCAAGATAAGGATGATGTGGATTACCTGGAGCTGATGGTTTTCGATTCCAACAGACGGATTTTCCGCAATCTTCACAGGAAATTTCTTACCAAAAAGCTCTCACTTTTCACTGTGAAATCAAAATGGTAAAAATGAAATTACAAAAGCCCTTTTTATAAGATTTTTTGAATAAATGAATTTTTTATCTATTTATTTTTCACTTTAAAAAGGTATCTATGAGGAGTTTGGATTTTCCACAGTGCTCATCTTTTATGGTCGACGTTTCGAGTCTGAACCTAGACTCATCATCAGGACAAATGTGTGGAGAAAAGAAGGAAAAAGGATAGGTATAAATATGAAAACAGCTAGATGTAAAGACAAATTGGCCGACTCACTGACTGTTTATTATAATTTAGTTATTTGTATTATTATTTAAGTCACTAGTTTTCATTGTTTATATTATTAATAATTAATTTGTTATTCTAAT
>APFE031387073.1:28005-76072 GCA_000404065.3 Pinus taeda
TTATTTATTATTAATTCTGGTTATTATTCTTATATTATCAATATATTTATTAATTGTTGTTTATTTATATTATTATTTTTATTATTAACAATGATATTTATTATTGCTCCTATCTATACTTATTATTCCTATCTATTATTATTGTTATTTATTTTTATTCATTGTTGTTTATGTTATCATTATTACTATATTAATCCTAATTGTACTTCTTAACTTACATTAATATTTATATTATTATTGTTTTTATTATTAATTATTTATATATATCTATTATTATTATTTATACTGTTGTTTTTATTTTACATTACAATAATAATATTTTCTATATTGCTATTGTTAGCTACTACTTAAATGTTTATTATTATTATTTATATTATAATAGTTATCTTTATTAATCATTGATATTCTTCTTGCCTAGGTCTCTAAAGAGCAGCAAAGTTAGTTTAACCAAGGGGTAAGTTATTATGATAGTTGATCAAGAATCTCTAACCTCATTATTGAGATTATTTGCGGGGGTTAGCAAGGGGTTCCAATTTTTGCTAATTTCCATGCCACCATCCCTGTTAAGGTTCTTAGGATGTTTAATGATTTCAATAGCTTCTCTAACCTTACGCTTGAAATGGTGTTCTACCTTGGCAATGACCTTGGCGTCTTCAAGGCATATATGGTGATTAGTTTTACCTACATGCTCAGCTAAGGCTGAGGATCGAATTCTTTCGTTTCGGATGTCTACACTATGCTCTTTGAGTCTAATCTTTACGGATCTACCAGTTTCTCCTATGTATTGATCCCCACAAGAACACATGATGATATATACTCCTTTTTGCTGAAGTTGCTCTTGGTTGTTCTTAACAGATTTCATTCTTTGTTTAATGGTAGACAAGGGTTTGAATGCAGTCTTTATATTTTTCTTATTGAGGATTTTTGCTATCTTGTCAGTGACTCCTTGGATGTAAGGAAGGTAGGCATTAGAGGTTGGGGTGTCTTTTGTCTTGTTTTTATTATTATCAGATTTCGCTTTTTGAATGGCTTTGTATATGCTTTTATTGTTGTACCCTAGGTTGGCAAATGTTCTTTTTGATACATTTTTATTTATCTTAAACAGGTATGAGTAATGTTTTGAGTTTTTGTGCAGAATTTTGGATTTTTCGGGGAAAATTGATCTTTTTTCAACAAAGAGTACTTTTCTCACTTTTTCGGACTCTTCCAAAAATTTACGAAAAAGCAAAACATTGGAGTCCTCTCTAAGCTTTTTTCTAACTCGAAAAATATGAAAAGATTGCAGAGTTTTTCCCTTTTTAACTCGTTAAACAGAATTAAAGGGCGGTCCACTTATAGCTCTTTTCTGACCGTATAAACATGAAAAGATCGCCGGATTTTTGTCGTTTCAAGTTTGACATTGGTTATAAAATGACGTGTCTTCGATTGCTTTTTTACTTTTTCAGATTGGAGCTACTAATTATGAAAAGTACTCCTTGATCATAATGGTCAAGCGGTTCTCTCAAGTATTATTTTATACTTTTTCAGGCTTGAGGGACACAAATTTACGAAAAAGGACACCCATGGAGTTTTCTTAAGTTTTTCTTTTGACTTCCCAAAATTGAAAAACACTGAGTTTTCCCTATACTGGACTCGTTAAAATTTAACAGTAAAGGCCCTGTTCAATTTTAAATAGGAACGAACCACTCCTTCTTAGGGTTCGAATTTTAAAATAAGTTGGACACATTCGAAGGATGAGCTTATAAACAAGAAAATGTTATCCTCCTCAAGCTTGTCAAAAATAAAGAGGTACTTGCCAGAAATGGTGGGGGAAAAGAGAGAAAAATGAACCTTTTTGTTACACTTTGTCTTTTAGAAAAGCAGTTAACCACTCTTGAACACGACACTTTTGTTCACCTGGGTTGGGAAATCCTTTGCCTAACAGTTAATCAAACCTCATTGAAAGTCTTTAGCCAGTTTCTGGGCATTAGCTTTGGGTCAATTGTCACCAATCCATCTGTAGTGTCGTTATGTGTTCAAGAGGTCAGTTCAAACAAACCATTCATTTGCAAAATATTTGTCATCCATTTTGACCATCCCTGAGTCAGACCTTGCCAATATGTTTCTTCAAAACTTGATCTATGATTTCCTGTTGTGGGCTTGCCTATGATAGATTGCTTTCTATCGACATCAGTTCATTATCTAGAAAGATGATCTACGAATTGTCAGTACCTTGGAATCTGCATGCCCTAATGGCAGGGTTCTCGCCTTCGACAATAGGTTGCACCATTGACCTTCGATCAAAGGATTCTATGACATGTTCAACATTAGCTCATTTATTAGCATTTCATGGATTGTACTGAGTACTTTGAGAGCCATTGACATTACTGGTGGTTTCTCTCACACTTGTTAACAATTCACATCATTGACTAGTAATCAAGTGGTTTCTACCATGTTCGACTTCGGACACATTCATTCACATGGATAGAATCGTACTAGTTTGGGAAGCAGAAATCAAGACCCTAGATCTAGTTTCTACCATCCAGGTTGCGAGGAATTTTTTTATTCATTATACAGTGGACTATTCATAAATAGATGGCTGTGCTCATACTGTGTCTACATATGTCTATACTCTTGATATATTACAAAATCATTCCTGTATCAGAATAAGTTTAATCAGGTTTTTAGTCAGTTTTATTCTAAATATGGGAATGCCTACCTCAGCGATGATATGTTCACATATATATATTTTGCATTGAATGTTTTTACAAGTTCCGAATGGAGTGTCCATAGGATGATCTTTGAAACGATAAAGTACTTCACTTTTCATAGATGACAAACTCTACCTTCATCTATTACAGACTTCGCACTTTAGGGGGAAATTTGTTGCACAAAAAATTGTCACCTTGACATTTTGCAATTTGTGTGAGTCCATTACCACTCATACTTTCCTCCTTTGCAAGTTTTAAGCCTCAGTTCCTCATATCAAGCCTTGAAAATAAGAGAAAGTCCTCAAAATTCTCTAAAACTCTGGTTCCGCACTTTCTCTTTGCATTACCTACGGTCCTGCACCTAATGGTCATGGCTCCTGTGCACCTGACCGCTTGGTCTCTCTGTTATGGGTGTAGACACCTGTAAAAGTTAAAAAGGCAGAAGTATATTCTTAAAAACTCACTTTGAGTCATTTCTAGAAGCTTCTGGAAGGAATCTTGAGGCGGCAAGTTCGCTCCCTTAAGGTTCATGCATCCCATACCTTAAGGAGCTAACCCCTTGATGTGAAGAGCTTATCCCTTTGAATAAGGACTCTATCCCTTCATTGGTGGACCTATAACCTCCTTCCTCTGCACTATAAAATGAAGCATTGGGTTGGTTACTTAGGGGGTTAAATGCTGAATATTTTCGAGGTGAAATGTTGCTAGAACTTAGTCTTCTTAGTTGAGTTTTTATGAGCAAATATTACATACCTCTAAGATATCATTTGGAAGAGTGCAAGGCTTGTCAAAGTAAAGGAAATTCCTGTTTCGGACCTTGGGAAGAGCTTGTTCAACATCAAGGCTAAAAAGGTTGTAAGGTTCTTCTACTTCAAAGTTAATATAAATAAGTTTGTTTTTCTCAATAAGATGTTGTTTTGTGGTTTATTTTATGAATTTCTTGATCACCATAATGGACATGATTTATGATATTAGCTATGTAGGTGCTATTTGATGTTTTCTTGTTTGTGATTGTAGTTTCTCAAAAGGAACCTCTTTCGAACAGTTGAAGGATGGCTGCTACAAACTAGCGTTGGACTTAAGGTAGGGTCTTAACACCTCTATAGTTTTTATTTATGAATTGTGTATGTTTAGAGAAAGATAGATTTGTTTGTCTGCTTGTTGCTAGACTATATTCTGATACTAGGGAGATCAGTCTTGTCCACAAGATCGATTTATCTAGCCAATACAGTGCCCAGGAAAAACCACGAATCTCGCATGTTCTCGAGTTGCTATCTGTCAGATGGTGAACGTGCGTGATATGGATGCGCGCTGTCAAATCTGAGGGTGGGAGATCAGATGTCTGTCACGTGGTTAATATGCATGGAGGGAATCAGGACTAGGATTTGTGGGGCCCGAGATTTAATTACAAATAATTTGTAATTAATTAATACATAAGGTAGGGATTAAAATATAAGAAGCGGGTTTAATGGAGTAGGACCAGGGGTTATTGTGGCGGGGTTTTTTAATTGCACCGAGGGTTGGTGGGTTAAAAGGGTTTGTTGGGGAAATATGATTGGGGAGTTGATTAAATAATGCGGGGGGATAAAAACTTGGGATAAGGTTTTTTTTTTTTGGGTTTTGAGGTGAAATAGGGAAATTAATAAGGGGGGAAGTTAATTTTGTTGCAATGGGGAATGGTTTCCACACTAGGGAAAAGGGGTTGATTTTTGCAGGGTAATTCCTGGTGGGATGTGTGAAACCAAGGGGTAAGGGTCAAAATGAGGGGAAAAGGGGATTTATAAATGATAAAGGGATAATGGGGAAATTAGAAAATAAGTATGTAAAGGTGAAATGGAAAGATGGGGAATTATTTAAACAAGCTTGTGAATATCTTTTCACTCTCATAAATTCTCCTGCACATGAAACATAGGATTAAGCATGATAAATGTGCTTTTGACATTAGAAACCTTGTACATTTGCAACCTTTCTTCTACCTACCCTTTATTTATCCTAACATTTTTTCTTCATTTTATTGGGTGCATTTGAGTTTGTTGACCCTTCATTTCCTTTTCTTTTGACAAGAAAACTATCTAATTCTAACCTTATAACTTCCAATGGCTCAGATTAAACTGATGAGCTCATTTTTATTCTCTACCTAACTATTGATCTTCCAAGGTTAAACAATTTGGCTAGATCTTTATTCTCTATCTATCAACATAAAATTTAAAACATGAATGAGTCAAGATTAAGCTGTTTTACCATCATGGATTGTGGCATTTCTAACAAGATGCTCACAACCTTATTTTGCAAGTAAAGTAAAAAGTAGTGGCATTTGAATTTGCACACTTTCATGATCTGTTTTATTTCTTTTTGGGGTTCATATTTTTCACCTTTTTTATCCTTTTTTCTTTCTTTTTGTCCTTTGATTATTCTTTTAGGACATACCCTCTTTACATTTTTAAATTTTTAATATGGAAAACATTTTGCAGAAAGAAAAAGTATGTACAATATTACAAGACTAACCATAGCCAATTCAAACTTATGAATGCTATTATTATAGGAACCTAATAGGGGCTCCACATGAGGATGGCATTTCTTGGTGAAATTTCAAGAACTCTAAGATTAGTAGCCTTTGAAACTTGACTAAAGTTAACTTGTAAACTATTCTTCTATGATTTCTGCTTTATTCATACTTATGATGGTGAACCCTTCAAAGCTCAGGGCCTTCTCTCCAGGCTTCAACTTCAAAAGATTACCATCCAATCCAATCTAAACTCTGCATTGTTCTGTACAATGAGTAGTAAAGTGAACTATTGTTAATATGTCGAAAAGTAATGCTTCAACATTCTACCATTGACAGTTCCTCTTGGTAGATCTGTCCCATCTAACTCTCTCAAGAAAAATGCATTGTTACCTAGGTAACCATAAGTGACATAAGGGCCTTGCCATAGAAAATCAAATTTGCCATATTTGCTCTTGACTTCTCTTCTAGAATCCCATTTAAGTACTTTGTCACCTATGTAAAAATCATCAACTTTAGTATTTTTATCAAAAATATTTTTTATTTTATCCTGGATTACTTGTGATTTGACATAGACTTCTTCTCTGGTTTAATCCAAGTGTATTGTTTTATTTATCCTCCTCTTGAGATCATTTGGTTCTACCTACAACTCCTAGATGGTATTCATCACTAGTACTCCTAAAGAGGATGGAAAAACAACATCCATATCATATATGAAATGATAAGGAGATGTACCAACTGAATTTTTGGTAGTTAGTCTGTCTGCCCATAAGGCATTGACCAACTTTTTGTTCCATGTCTTTTTGTTGTCTTCCAGTAATTTCTTAATGATATTGACAAAGCTTTTGTTAGAGGATTCTACAAGTCCATTACCTTGAGGGTAATAGGTAGTGGAATGGTCAAGGGTGATGTGATATTTGTTACAAAATTCTACCAGTTTCTTGGATTAAGAAGCAACTACATTATCATTAATGATATTTTAGGGGCATTCGAATATTTACAGGATATTTTTTTCAAGGAATGAGATAATGACATAGTTTGTGGCTTGTCTAGAAGGGATGTTTTCTATCCATTTGGTAAAGTAATTAGTGGTTGTCAAAATCCATTTATGCTGGGCTAAGGAGGTTGGGTGAATTTGTCCAATGAAGTCTAAACCCCATTGTTGAAATGGCATTTCTGTGGAGATGGGTTTGAGAGGTAAAGGTAAAAGCTTTCTTTTTCCCTAAAATATCTGACATTTATGACAGGAGGTCACATGTTTCTTAACATCTACAAAAAGAGTGGGCCAGTAAAAACCAACCCTCAGAATTTTGTCAGTAGTAGTTTTCCAATACAAGTGTCCTCCATAATCTCCTGCATGAAATTCTTGCATAATTTTATCAGCTTCATCTTTCAGTAAACAATTTAATAGGATACCACCTTTATCTTTCCAAAATAAAGCATTATCTATGACACAATATCTCATTGATTTCATTTTCAAAAATCTAGCTTTAGTTCTAGATAAACCAAGAGGAGCTTGTAAGTTTAGTAAGACAAATATGATATCTGAATACCAAGGTGAATCTGTAAAAGGTTCACTGATCTATGGAGTCTCCATCTCTTCCTGATCATCTAGGGCACCAATAAATTTTATGTCTAGGGCCTGACAGTTCGATTCAGACATGATTTTGGCTAAGCCTTAGCCTTTGATAAGTTTTGTAGGCTTTATTTCTATGTCATATTCCAAAATAGTGGCAATCCATTTGCCTCTCTTTCCTTTAGGCCCATTTTGTGTCAAAATATCCTTTACTACTGAATTTGGAACATAAGCAATGATGTGTGAATACAAGATGTACACTCTAAAGTCTTTAATAGCTTTCACTAAAGCTAATGCATGTTTTTCCATTATGTTGCACTTTAGTGTTGCATCTCTTAAAGATTTACTGAAAAATGCAATGGGCTATTCATACCCTTGATCATTCTTTTGTAACAAGACTGCTACAATAGTATGTTCTTAAGCAAAAGAAACAATTATAAAATCTTTTTGAAAGTAAGGACTTATAAGGACTGGAATTTTGGTAAGGACTTGTTTGATGGCCTCAAAAGACGGTTTAGATTCCACTATCCATTTAAGTTTTGAATATTTTCTTAACATGTTATTTAGTTCTCTAATTAATTCTGCTAAATTTGAAATGAATCTCCTAAGAAAATTTATTTTGCCTAAAAATGATTATAATTCTTTGATGTTTCTAGGATGTGTGATAGTCAATATTGCCTCTATTCTAGCAAGATCTATTCTAATTCCCTCCTTAGATATTATAAGTCCCAAGAGTTTGCCTTATTCTAGACCAAAGAGTGTCTTTTTGGGATTTAAGGAAATACCAAATTTTCTGCATTTAATGAAAACTCTTCTCAGGTGATCTAGATGTTCATTTTTAGATTTAGAAAAGATTGTGATGTCATCTTGGTAAACAACTAGGAAGTCGTGGATTTATTTAGAAAAAGCTATATACATAGCTCTTTGAAGTGTTGCTTCTGCATTCATTAATCCAAAAGGCATTTTCAAATACATGAAAGTACCCCAAGGAGTAGTAAATGCAGTTTTTGCTTGGTCCTCTGGTTGAACTAAGATTTGGTTGTATCCAGAAAATCCATCAAGCAATGAAATTCTGGATGAACCTACTACCCTATGAAGAATATCGTCCATTTTTAGGAGAGGACAGTTATATTTCAATGAGACTTTATTTAGATTTATGAAATCAATGCAGAGTCTAATTTCTCCTGTTTTATTCCTAGCAGTGACTAAGTTTGAGACCCAATATGAATATCTAATGGGAGCTACGATTTGGGCATCATACATCCTTTTGACTTCCTTTTCAATTGATGGCATAAGAATTGGATTAATTCTCCTAAGTTTATGTTTAAAATGTTTATGACCTTCTTTGATAGGTATCTTGTGTTGAATTATGCTGGTGTCATAAGACTTTAGGTCTTCATAACTCCAAGCAAAGACACATTGAAACTCTTTGAACAGACTTATATATTTAAACTTTTCATCTGGAGAAAAGGCTTTTGATATTTTAATGAACTTAGGTCTTTCTTCAGTTCCTATGTTACATTCTTCTATATCTTCTCTTAAAGGCTCCATTTTCGGTTTCCTAGCTACATCATTTGAATCAAACAAATCTTCTAAGGGGACTAATCCCTTAGGCAAAAATTATTTTTAAGATTTAGAATTTCATGATCATCATTCATTATTTCTTCTATTTCTACATTTTCTAAGTTGTTTATTTCTAGTTTAGTGAAATTAGTGGGTTTACCTATATCTGCAATATTTACATCTATCCCACTACCCATGTCATTGTCTACTATACAATCTATATCTATATTACAATTTTGAAACTCACCTTCAACATTCATGAAATCATAAATTTGAGAATCTTGTGAGAAAATCAACGAATATTTCAAATTGTCAGGTATGATAGGCTTATGTCTCACTTCTGCAGTGTACTGGTGGTTGGGCTAAAAAGGAAGTTTGCAGGTGCTAGAAAGAGTGGCCAGACTGAGGGCTTGCATATTCTGTTTCCTAGGAATGGTAGCAAAGTCTGTTTCCAGAAGGTCTTTGATCAAATCCAGGATCATCTCTCTATATTGGCTCAGTCTGGGATTATTTACAGAGTATTCACCTTTGATTTTTTTAATAATCAATTATGAGTCTCCCATTATAGAAAATCTCTTGGCTCCAAGTTTTCTAACCATTTGTAATCCTAAGATTAGAGCTTCATATTCTGCCATGTTACTTGTGCATTTAAAATTTAACCTAAATGCATGACCTTCAGAATGATAATTCTCCATGTTGTGAATCCACACTCCTGCACCTACTCCTAGTCTATTCACAGATCCATCAAGATCCAAATGCCATAGAGACTCATGAAAAATGTTTTCACTGTCAAGTGTTTTGTATTTTTGTTCTACAGTTGTGATTTCCTTTTTTTCATGGTCTGAATTGTACAAGATGAAAGAGTCCATAGTAGAATGCATGGAGTATATAGGGAAATTCTGTGGTTTTTCCACACTACTCACCATGTATTTCATCAAGGTTTCTCTATAAAGATTTATTTGTTGATAAAAAACATAGATGGTGGCATATGACATATCTAATTGCAAAGATCCCTGCAATTTTGCTCCCCATGAGCGAGATAACAACAATCCATATTTGGGTGGGTTGTCAGCAACTACTATCCCCATCACAATACTCTTTGCTGGGCACTGGACTAGAGTTACAAACAAATCCTTGATTAGGTCGAGGCAAAGGAAAATAGGTCCTTATATGGTTTGGTGATATCTAAGTTTAGTCTCTCCATGATTGCCTTTGGCATTAAGTTATGGGATGCCCCTGAGTCTAGCATAATATTATGTAATAGTTTGTCATGAATGTTCAAATTGATGTAGAAAGGAGGGATACCCCCTTGTTGATGGGTTCCATTTACTTCAGGGCTAAACAATAACTCAGGTTGATCATCATTCAAATTCACAACATCCTCTCCTTCACCTATATTTAATGTTTCAGTGATCTACAGGATTCATTTTTCACTAGCTCAGTCAAAGGGACTGATATTTTCAATTTTGCTGTCTCAGTTTTAAAGTTGAAAGGTAATTGAGTTTTTCTTGATTGGATGAGATCTTCCTTAGCAAATGTGGTCTGTATGTTTTTATCTTCTTTTTCAGTATTAGGCACTTCAGTTTGTGTTTTAGTAGTTTTTTTTTTAATTCTCTTATTTGGAATGTTTTGAGTGATAGTTTCAGTCTGAGTTTCAGATGAAGTTATATCTACAATTTTTGGGCTAGAAGTCTCCTGAGTTCCCCTAGGGAGGATTTGTAGGACTTTGGTTACAGGAGCTTCTGTTATCCTTTTAGTGTCGGTTTGGATTGATCTCTTAGTGGGAGTTTCATTGTTCTTTTTACTTCTTAGGCTATACCTTTTGTGAACCTCATATATGGAAGATTCATAGCCCTATTTAAAGTTGAAGGACTCTCCAGATTCTAATTGCAAATGTTGCAGCATGTACAATTCCTGTTCTTCCTAAGCAAGAAAAAAACATCTTCAATTTTGATTCCTAATAAGTTTATCTGGGTGTCATCATCTCCTTCATGGTTTTGTGAACCCTCAACATAGTTTTCTTGGAAAGGTGGTATAATTTGCTGATTTGGTATTGCACTCTTTCTAGTGTTAGGATTCTTCCTGAAGTTTGGGTTTCTTATTGGGGGTGGCTGTTGATTCTACCACTGAGTTTTTCTTTCCATGTGGTGGGCCCCAGTATTGCAGCAATAATGTTGCAACTCCTAGGACTCCCTTCTTTAATTTTATCAACCCGATAGTTCGTAACAAACTTGGAAGCGATGGTGTTGTATGCACAAGTACTAGCTCTTGCCGCAAGTGTCACTTGGTCAGCTGGCACAAGTCCATTAGGGGCTTAAGCCAACTTCTATGAGCTCTGAGAAGAATATTTTTAAGTGATGGATGAAAGCTAACTCAAAGGAGGCTAATCTACTTGCAGAAAGAAACTGAAAAGCTGAAAGGAAATGCAAACCCTAGCAAACCCTAATTTTACCAGGTAGCCCTACTGATGCGAAAAAGTGGATGCAAGTTACTGAAAGAGACGTCAGTGACTTCTAGGAAGGTAAAATTCTTGTGTCTAAGTTATCACTCTCTGAAGAAAACATCTTTTTGTAATTTTGAATAAGTTGTTAGAATTATCGTGCATGTGCTTTAACTGTTTTTTTACTGTGCAGAGGTGGATCGGTGAGAGAAAATGCTTGCAGGAGGTTGGGAAGGTTCGGATAGGGCCTAAGGAGTCCCTATCACCCTTCTAGAGAGTTTCACAGAGTTTGGATATCAAGAAACCACTTTCGTGAGCTTCTACAGAAAGTCTGCAGGGGTTCTACAAGATGTTTTGGAATTTCTACAAGATGTTTGTAATTTTCTACAGAATGTTCAGAAATGGGATTTTGGAGGATGGATGGAGAGAGAAAGATGAAGGATTGGGCATGGAGGTGAGATAATGGTGTGAGATGGTCTAGGCCTTGGTGGATGGAGCTGAAGAGGGGCGAGGATGGTTGGATTTGCTCAAGGCGGAGTGGAGCAATGTTGCACAAAAATATGGGAATTAGGGCAAAGTGAGCAAATGGCAAACATCAGGCAAGAATCCGGGTTGGAGGATGGAGCAGATGGGATTGATGGAGTACAGGTGGATGGAGAGGTATTACAGGCACTCTACAAGTTATTTTTCGAATTTGACAAATGAAGCCTTGGAAAATCAAGAACCTAATTACTTTGACCTAATCTGACCTAGATAACAGCAAAGGAAATGAACAGAAGTCTATTTGCAGCGAAATCATATGAAGTAACTATGCAACTGAGAAATCATGAACCTAAGCATGCAACCAAAACTGATATCAACTTCGGAAAATGAAAATATAACACTAATAATTGCATGGTGGAGCAAAGACAATGTTTTTGGTGGCAGTAAGGTCACCTTTGTCCTAGCTCACGATCCCACTAAGGGAGAGGTGAGATCAGAGGTGCTTGATGGCCTCTTTCTGAAGATATTCTCTATTATTAACCTATCTGTTAGCACCTAAATCCACCTCAGGCTGAAGGAAGGCAAAATTTAGGGTAACCACAAACCACGCTCAGTCTGGTAGCTAGCCCTACCAGAATAGGAGAGGGCTCTCTCCGGGTCACACTCAGTGAATAGACGAAAGAAAAGGACTGAGATGACTTTCAAACGAAATATTTATATTAGGCTAGTAAGTGGAAATGAAAATAAGGAGTGATTTTTATGAATGACTATGTTTCTTGATGTTATGGGACCACTGGACTTCAATGAACATAGAACTTAACATGAAGGAACATATTATTTCGTGAGGCAAGGTAGGCTGAAAGCATAGCAATTTAGTTTTAAAATATGGCGGAATGGAAAGATTGATTAAGAAGGTGAAAATGTCATGGGCGACATGAATCATTTTCAACAGAAGAATGAACATTGTACATGAAATTTTCCCACAGGTAGAGTAATAAAATTGAATTCTACCTGATCTCACTCGAAAAATTTCACCAGAAATGAATACGAAATGAAACTATGGAACATAACAAAGAAATGGAGAGATTGATTAAGAAGTTGAAAAGGGCATGGACAACATGAATCCTTTTAAATAGAAGAATGAAACACTGCACATGAAATTTTCCCACAGGTAGAGCAATAGAATTGAATTCTACCTGATCTCACTCGAAAAATTTCACCAGAAATGAATATGCAATGGAACAATGAAACATAACAAGATACATATGAAACATAAGAGGCACATTTGATACACTCACAAATACATGAATGTCATGAAACAGAGCTGCTGCCTTTTATTAATTCTCTGTAAAAATATACAGTGCAGAAACAAAGTTTCTTTCCCACAGTCTCCTAGAAGTTACAAGCCAACCCACCTATTGCTTTGCAAATGGTTTGCATACAATATATAGAATGTGCTATGAAGAGATAGAACTTCCAAGGGTCACAAAATGAAGGTGGAGAGCCAAACATCAACTACAGGTGTAGTGTCACAAACATGACAAATGGCTTGGGTGACCCTTTTCCTTCCTTTTCCACTTGTATAACTGACCATATAGAGTGAAAATATTTATAAAACCGCCGCGCTCCTCCTCTTGTGCGTTGTTCTCTATTCCAGGTGACTTTTGGAGGCCTTACCGATGTAACAATTGAGCGTAGGATAACTTGTTAGAAAGGTATTTGAGTCGAATTTCTAACCCAACCTGAATTGTTGGATTTGGAGTTCATTTTTCCTGTCAAAAATTAAATCTCCCAAGACTAGTCGAACTGTGCCAAATAAGGCTGCCTCAAGGCAGAGTGATGGTGCGGTCAACTTTTGAATGCCTTCCGCAACCTCAAATTAAGCTTGTGATAGCTCATTGGAAATTTTGTCCTGTCTACTTTCCACCCCAACTAGAATTTTGCAATTTATAGTTCATTTTCCCTGTCAAAAAGCAAATCTCTCAAGACTGGTCGAACTATGCCAAGTGAGGCTGCCTAAAGGTAGAGTGTTGTTACAGTCAACTTTTGAATACCTTTCTCAACTCAAAAGTGAGCTCATGATATCTCATTGGAAAGCTACTTGTCTTTAGTTATCATGGGAATCATCCAGAAAGTCATTTGGCTAACCGAGCTAGGAGAAAACTTGATTTTCTTGAGGTCGCTCCAGAGGTGCATCAATTCTCCCAAGGCAATTGTATTTTTGAAATTTCTTCATAATCATAACACCTATATAAAACTTGAAGGAGTTTTTTCTTCCTTGGTATGTTATGGACAAAAGCCGCTCTCAGTTTTCCCAAATTCATCTTTGATGTCTCAGAAACATCATTTGAGTGAAACATATCCTGATGTGTGGGACAAGGGATTTGCCGAAATGAAGTGAAATTAAGGGGATAGGGAGCTTCTAAATTCTTGAGGAAATTTTGGGGAGTATGGAGGGATGTTAGGAAGTAGGGAAAAGTGGAATCTCAGAAATTGAGTGAGGGAAAGGGGTCCAAAAAGGCAAAACACAGGCCCAACCATAGAAAATTGCCAAGTTGTAGCAAGAAATTAGGGTTTGTGCGAAAATGAGGGATTTGGGGGATCTAAGTGATGGGAAGTGTTTGATAAGGTATATTATGGATAGGGGAAGGTGTAAGAACATCAGGATACAAGTTTTTCTGATGATTTGACCATCCAAGAGAAATTAGCTTCAAAACCCTAGGAGAGGGAAATGAACCTTGCCTAGGTGCAACTGAAGCATGAACAAGGTGTGAAATGACCCAATGGAACTTGACATGATGATGAAAACCCTATGAATGATGGTAGACTCAGCTGAATAGTGACATAAACCGACATCTGGACAACTCTGAAATGAGTGAAAGCAAACCCTAGACCTAATGTCTAGTGACTAAATTTTGTTTGAAGACTCACTGAAATGATGAAATTGGACCTTGACACCTTCAAATCACTTATGTAAGAGCATGTTTGATCACTGGAGGAAGGCTGCAAAGACTGAATCTAATATTATCAAATCAATCTGAACATAAAAATACTTTTTAATCATCGAACACAATCTAAATAACAAAACAAGATTTAAATCTAAATAGCAGATTTTATTCTAAGAATGTAGCAAAAACACATAAAGGTAAACAAAGGAGGTACTAGGCACTTGAGATGGGCCCAACCCCAAGAGCTACAACCTCCTAACAGAGATTAGAGTTGGTGCAAAGTTGGATCCATCTTTATTGATCAAAAGAGTAGTTACATTCCAAAAACTGTCCACAAGGAAAACTTGAAAATGTGCTGAAATGCAGAGCTAAAATATTGCCTAAAAAATGACTAAAAACTGAATTACAAACTAGCTAACTTCTGCCTACAAAGTGACTAACTCAAATGAGGCCCTAAGCCCTCTTATTTATACAAATTGAGGACCCCAACAACCCTCCTAAACTTTAGTAACCTGGCTCCCAAAACTTGTAATTAACAGCAACTTTACTATCCCTTGCTCGGCTGCCCTTGTGATAATTGATTTGGTGGCCCTTGAACTCCAAGTTGATGGTGGAGAATTTGAGGTAAGGGCCAATAAATGAAGGGAACTCCTTCCTACAAATCCTCTCCACGAATTTGGCTGCCAAGTGCTCATTTAAACCTTCAATTTTGTCTCCAAATTTACCAAAAAGACTGCATAAAGCACACATTAGACTTGTTGGCATAATGACTAACCCAATTCACTATATTAGCATAAATATAATAAAAAACATGCAATAAACTAATGAGAATGGTGGATTAATTCGAATTAGGAGGCTGAATGAGCCCATATAATTATCCATTTTTGGGGCTCACCATCACCCCCCCACTGAAAGTGTTGCTCATCCTCTGAGCAACTAATCTATCTCTTCATCTTTGATAGCCCTGGTGACCTCTCTATCATGTCAAGCTTCTGAAGTGATGTCCTCTTCTCGGTCATAAATCCATGCTTTTATCCCTACTTCTTCCCATTGCCCGTGCTCCTTTTCTTGTAGCAGTTTTGTTAGCGCCTCAACCTTAGCCTGCAACTTGTCCTCTCTTTTCTATTCATTAGATGTTTCCTTGTCTTTCCTTCTTCCTGTGATTGTTTGGCCACTTTTTCCTCCAATTTCTCGGTCTCTCTTAGCTTAGCCCGAGTTTCCTGTAAAGAATTCTCAGCTTCCTGTAGAACTGTCTTTGAGTCCATCATCTTAATTCTCTCTCTCTAGGTTAATGCTTTTGGCTTCCTCATTCATAGATGATGGATCTCTTTGAAGGAGACTCCTCCTTTTGTTTAGTTGTTGTCCTTAATGACAATTGGCTCTTTTAACTATGGTTGGGGTCTGCTAGCTTTTGTTCGTGCACTCTTTCTTGCCTTAAAATACATTAGAAGGCTCCCTTTTTTGCTTCCCTTTTTGTTTTGGATATTTGCTTAAGGTAGTCAGCACAACTGCTGCCTCTCAGGCCAAAATCTCAGGTGATTTCTCCTTTTGCTGCTCTGTTTCCATGCTTCATGTAGAAACTGTTTCAACTGGTTTCATGCTTCTTGTAGAAACTATTTTCATGCTTCCTGTAGAAACTGTTTCGGTTTGTTTGGCTGGATGTGTCTTTATTTTTTTATCTGAGTGGTTGCCTTGGTTGTGCCCTCCTTTGTTTGGACTTTTGCAGTCCTCTCTGCTCTATTCTGCAATCGTTTTTTCCGGGGTGTTTCTGCCATTGTTCCTCCCACAGTTTTAGGCTTCAGTAATTTGGCCTTTGCTCCTTTTCCTCTTTGTTCTTGCCTTGCCTGTATGTCTTGCGTTTCTTCATCATTGGTTTTCTCATATTTTTCAATGTGTTCTTCTTCCTTGCCATCCTTTATTTTTCTTCAGCACCTCCACTAACTCATTGACATTAGTTCTTGAGTATCCAACCTTGTCCTCCCCCTCTCACTTTTATTTGGCTCCTTGTATTTCTCTTGATCATGTAAAAGATCCCACCTGTTCATTGTATGATTGTACTATGACAAGACACAAACTTACTATTCCTGGTCGGTAAATTACATGCCTTTAATGGTCCAATCCTACGACTGATTTCCACCTTACACTTATTTCATCTCATTAGTCTTATGGTCAATTTTAAATCGCACCAATGTTTGCTAAACCTTCATTTGTACAAATTTGGGCACCTTCAATTAATCCTTCTTGCTGTAGCCGGTTGTCAGCTGCCAAGCCTGATCCGTCACAGTAAACAAATTTTGCATTCCCAGCCTGAACGCTTTTAGAAGCACTCTCAAAGTATTGTTTCCCTATTGTCGATTTGGACAATTCCAATCTAGCTTGGATATGTGACAGAATCTTCATGTCTCTCCTTTGATGTGAGACTCTAATTCCATTCTCCAAGTCCCCCACCAACTTTAAGATTTCCATCCCTTTACAATCCTGGATCACTTGCATCAAATTCTGATATGACAACTTACTCTGTTTTAACAATTATGTTCATGCTTGCAAAAGACCCTGACCAAGTTTGTTCTTCTGTTCTCTTTTCCAGAAAACCTTCTTAATACCTGCAAAAGTCCATGTCCAAGTTTGTTCTTTTTTTCTTTTTTTGGTAGAAAGAGATCTCAGGGACATTAAAAATTCTTCAGCTATCTGGTTATGAAAGGAAGAGTTTTGCTTCTATAGACAGAGGACAGAGACCAAGTTTCCTTCTCAGGACACATTCAGATCTGCAAATTTTAAAATTTTCACCCACAGGCTGGCTCTCATAGCTGCATATGCCTTCCTTATAAGAGAATTTTAGAAACTGGAAATTTGGAGAAGAATTTTGATGTAGAAAAACTGAGAAATTCCGTGCAAGACACGGGCAAACTGTTGTTTCCAACTTACATGAAGACTTATCTCTGACTCTCCAATTCAAGACAGTTCAATTCACCACCTTTTCGAAACATACCATGCATGGAAGAGTGTTTTCGAGCCTACCTCTCTCAGAACTCCAAATTTGACGAAGAAAAGTCCAGGCTTCCTTGCTTCTGAAAGATGTGTCGTACTTCTTGTAGAACTTCTTCCTGTAGAACGCCAATAAGCAGGAGGGTTTAAAGAAATGGCCGAGAAAGCTTGGTTTGCTGCTATGGAGGTGGTAAGGAGCTTGTTGCAACTACAGGGACGATGATAAACTGTAAACAACAGAGGTGAGAGTTCGATTGGTTGTTTTATGGAGATTTCCATTGATGGAGGGTGAGGTGGCCAACTGCACATTGGCCCCATGTAGACTGTTGGTCCCCACTGCAGTGTTATTATTAACTGTTTGTTCTCTTCCTGTAATCACATCCACCAATCATGCTGAAGTTTAAACGGTCACCACTACCTGTTTCTAGATTTCCTCCTGAGATGGCTGAGCACACATGTCGTATTCACCCACCTAGCGCTGTGTGAACTGGATGAGGGTGGCCAGTTAGCTGGCCACTGTTTTTTTTAACCACAACCATCTCATTTCTCACGCAGTTTTAAAATTACATTCATGCAATCAGAGGAACGAGTTTAGTCACTTACCTGGAAGTCGAATGTGGTTGTTATGTGTTGTGGCCTTTCCTTCTGCTGCATGCATTTGTTTCTGTGGTTGCATGCTAGCTTGGTTGCTGATTCATGGTTTTTTTTCTTGTGGAGGTGTCTCCTGGCTGGATCCAAGCTGCAGGAATTTGTTTCCACATTCAGACTTGAACCCTCAAGCTGTTGATGTTGAATTTTTACAAGACAATGACTTATTTTCTCCATAGCTCCCAAACGATAGACCAGATCATTCTGAAACTTTATGAACATGTTTCTATCATCATTATGCACCTCCCAAAGCAAAATTGTGGTCAAAGGATGCACAGATATCGAGCAAAACTAAAAATGGCTGAAGATTACAGAGGTCAATTTCTCGGAAACCGTACATCGGAATCGGCTGAAACTTCTTGGGCAGGTTAGTATCACCCATATGCATCTCCCCATGAAATAGGTTTTGAAATAGATGCACGGATATGGAGAAAATGCAAAAATGGCTGAAGGTGATGGAGGTTGATTTCTTGGAAATCGTGCACCAGAATTGGCTGAAACTTCTCGGGCATGTTGTCATCATCCCTGTACAATTCCCCGTAAAATGGTTTTGTAAATGGATGCACGGTTTTCATGTGAGGGGAAAAAAAAATTTCTATTCTATGTATTTTTGCTTCAAAGCATTCTGCAGGTTTTTTGCATGGTAAGAAAAATGAGCTTGGGCTATAATGCAGGCATGGAAATGATGGAGGAGGAGTTTTAAGATTACAGGAGGACTTATGAACCCTTTAGGAAGCTATCATGTTCGCCAAACTGTCTTTTTGAAATCCATTTCTAGCTTCCTTTACTTTCAACAGGAACTTCCTGTAAAACACACGGTTTTTAGGAACGAAGCACAATGAGATGGAAAAAATAATGGAGAAGGGTGAGGGATAGAAACAAGGGTGGCTGTAGGCCTAAAAAACGGATCCCAACCATCAGATTCCCCCGCAAAATCGAATTTGGCTTGCCTAAAGGTTCTACAGGATGTTTCCTGTAGAAATACAGAACTTCTTGTAGAAAACCCAGAACTTCTTGTAGAAAACCCAGAACTTCATGTAGAAGGTGGAATCTTGACCTGAATGTGATCAAATCCTAGGAGAGGTAAGTGGCCATGGACGGAGTGTCTGTAGGGATGTCCTGTAGCCTGGTACGGACCCCTATCCTCGTTTTGCGTGACCCTTCTTACCCGCAATATATTCCCTGCAACCTGCAATTATTTTACAAAGATGAGGCCTGTTTTTTCTTTTTTATTTTTTCTTTCTTTTTTTGAAAACAACTAGGGCACCTCATGGAGGTTTTCACCCTAATTTCCTGCCCTGGGAACCTCCAAGGGAGGTTTTCACCCAGGGATCTTATTCTCTTTTTCTTTTTTCTCCTTTTTCTTTCTTTTTTCTTCTTTTTTCCAACCCATTGACTGCCTCATGGAGGTTTTCAATCAATGAGCCAATCTAAGGTGACTCTGAGGAGGTTTTCACCTTAGATTTTTATTTTCTTCTCATTTTTATTATTTTCTCTTTTTTTTTTTTTTTTTTAATTTTCTACCCTACCCTACTTGAAAAACAAAATGATTTTCAAGTATAAGAATACTTCCAATGGAGCCGTGTGCACATCGAGATTAGAGACAAAATGATGTGGAGGCTCGAAATGAATGTTTTGACGGATATCTAGATTTCAGAGACCAAATGATTTGACTTTGAAGGGATTAAGCATAGCTGAGGAAGAGAGTACTGCTGCAACTTAGTGACCGTCTGGAACCATATCTCAATATAGCTCTGATATCCTTGGTCCTTTTGCTGATCTGGATCATTCTTCATGTCACCTTCTACCATGACCTTCTCATTTTCCTCTTTTTGCTGATTTTTCTCTTGAGTACATGGAGGAGTTGATGGTAACCATGAGGGAATTCTCTTGATCTTTGATTCTGATTTCTTCTCTTCATCAAGTGCAGCCCATGGTTCTCTGATCTTCTTTTTTGAATCTTCTTTTGCTGGATGTCGTCCTTCAATGCTGTCAATATAATCTCTTTCTGGCAATACTCTTCTTGAGCTATGGTGAATATCATTGAGTTGTGCCTCAGCTTTGCAATTGGGTTGAGTTATTCCAATGTGCGGGGTTGGAAGTGGTGGTATGGGTAGTTGAGTGGGGGTGTATATTTGAGATGGATGTGGATGGGGTTGTGGTTGGGCAGGTGGTGGAGGTAAAGGAGTAGGAGGAGTGTTGTACTGGGGCCTCCACCCCTGATGAGGTGGATTCCACTGAGGCTGTGGCTGAGCATAAGAGTGAAACGAATGAGAAACTGGAGAAGCATGGTATTGAGGAGGATACAACTAAGGAGGGGGTGTGGACCAGGAATGATGAGAAAGGGGACCCCAAGAAGGCATGGAAGTGGCTTGATAGGGGTCATAATAGGTCTGGGATGTCCCTTGCATTCCCTGCTAGTAAGGTATGGGTCCATGTGGCCTCTTTTGGTTCATATAGTAGAGTGGTTCAGTGGCTCCTTTGGCCCTCTGATATGTAGCTTTAATTCCGGGCAAGGAAGGGCACTGATTCGTAGGATGGTATTCTTC
The DNA here is from genome assembly GCA_000404065.3 of Pinus taeda. Classification (NCBI taxonomy): domain Eukaryota; kingdom Viridiplantae; phylum Streptophyta; class Pinopsida; order Pinales; family Pinaceae; genus Pinus; species Pinus taeda. The sequence continues at coordinate 48,391 of APFE031387073.1, forward strand.
ACAGAAAAAACACACTTCTATGGAGTACAATAGACATTCGTTCCTAGGATGCTTTCTAGTGCACCTGGGACAAAAGATGGCCAAAGCCCTCTTGGCTTCCTCTTTCTTCCTTTGGATCTACAAGGTATCCAGTTGCATGGTAAGAAACTGCCTCACCTCTCTCTTGAAATCTTCCATTTGATTTGCAAATTCATTTTTGGATAAGGTACTGCTCCCAACATTTCTGCTTGTAGCCATTTGCTCCAGAGGAATGTTTTCTTCTTCTTCTCCCCCAGATGTTCTTCAAATATGTCTTGCTGTCCACCTAGGGGTTCTTTAATCACAACCATCGAAGAAGAGAGAAAGTTGGTTGTGTGAAGTAGTGGGGGTGTTGTGCAATCATTTTTTTGAATTATCTCTATTCCTACAAGGCATGAAAGAAAATATTTTTGGTTGACTTTTGTTTTTTTTTTTTTTTCCTGCTTGTACCTACAAAACTAAAATAGATTGAACTACAACTAACTAAAATATATCTTTCTGAAATGAAAGTGCGGAATTGAAATGAAAGCAGGAAAGGACTAATCTATTTTGCTGAAATGAAATTGTTGGAATGAAATGCTAAGCTACGCTTGCAGAATTGAAATTGCGGAATTGAAATGCTAATCTATGCTTGCAGAATCGAAATGCTAATCTACGCTTGGATAATAAAAATGCTGAGTTAAAATGCTAATCTATGAAAGCAGGAAATGTCTACTCTACTTTTGCGGAAATGAAATTGCAGAATGGAAATGAAATAAACTACTTAGCAGAAGGTTGCAGTGGAAAATAGAAGAAAAGTAGCAATCGCCAATATTCTGACGCTTCCCCGGCAATGACACCAAAAAGATGGTGGGCCCCAGTATTGCAGCAATAATGCTGCAACTCCTGGGACTCCCTTATTTAATTTTATCAACCTGGTAGTTCGTAACAAACTTGGAAGCGACGATGTTGTATGCACAAGTACTAGCTCTTGCCGCAACTGTCACGTAGTCAACTGGCACAAGTCCACTAGGGGCTTAAGCCAACCTCTATGAGCTCTAAGAAGAAGCTTTTTAACTGATGGATGAAAGCTAACTCAAAGAAAGCTAATCTACTTGCAGAAAGAAACTGAAAAGCTAAAAAGAAATGCAAACTCTAACAAAGCCTAATTTTACCAGGTAGCCCTACTGATGTGAAAAAGAGGATGCAAGCTATTGAAAGATATGCCAGTGACTTCTAGGAAGGTAAAATGCATGTGTCTAAGTTATCACTATTTGAAGAAAACATCTTTTTGTATTTTTGAATAAGTTTTCAGAATTATCGTGCATGTGCTTTAATTGTTTTTTTACTGTGCAGAGGTGGATCGGTGAGAGAAAATGTTTGCAGGAGGTTGGGAAGGTTCAAAGAGGGCCTAAGGGGTCCCTAGCACCCTTCCAGAGAGTTTCACAGAGTTTGGCTATCAAGAAACCTCTTTCGTGAGCTTCTACAGGAAGTCTGCAAGGGTTCTACAGGATGTTCTAGAATTTCTACACGATGTTTGTAATTTTCTACATGATGTTCAGAAATAGGATTTTGGAGGATGGATGGAGGGAGAAAGATGAAGGAGTGGGTATGGAGGTGAGATAATGGTGTGAGGAGGTCCAGGCCTTGGGGGATGGAGCTGAAGAGTGGCGAGGATGGTTGGATTTGCTCAAGGCGGAGTGGAGCAATGGTGCACAAAAATATGGGAATTAGGGCAAAGTGAGAAAATGGCAAACGTGAGGCAAGAATCCAGGTTGGAGGATGGAGCAGATGGGATTGATGGAGTACAGGTGGATGGAGAGGTATTATAGGCGCTCTGCAAGTTATTTTTCGAATTTGATAAATGAAGACTTGGAAAATCAAGAACCTAATTACTTTGACCTAATCTGACCTAGATAACAGCAAAGGAAATGAACAGAAGTCTATTTGCAGCGAAATCATATGAAGTAACTATGCAACTGAGCAATCATGAACCTAAGCATGCAACCACAAATGATATCAACTTCGGCAAATGAAATTCTAACACTAATAATTGCATGGTGGAACAAAGACAGTGTTTTTGGTGGCAGCAAGGTCACCTTTGTCCCAGCTCACAATCCCATTGAGGGAGAGATGAGATCAGAGGTGATTGATGGCATTTTTCTAAACATATTCTCTGTTATTAACCTATCAAATCAATCTGAACATAAAAATCCTTTTTAATCATCAAACATAATCTAAATAACAAAACAATATTTAAATCTAAATAACAGATTTTATTCTAAGAATGCAGCAAAAACACATAAAGGTAAATAAAGGAGGTACTGGGCACTTGAGATGGGCCCAACCCCAAGAGCTATAGCCTCCTAAGAGAGATTAGAGCTGGTGCAAAGTTGGATTCATCTTTATTGATTAAAAGAATAGTTACATTCCAAAAACTGTCCACAAGGAAAACTTGAAAATGTGCTGAAATGCAGAGCTAAACTACTGCCTAAAAAATGACTAAAAACTGAACTACAAACTAGCTAACTTCTGCCTACAGAGTGACTAACTCAAATGAGGCCCTAAGCCCTCTTATTTATACAAATTGAGGACCCCAACAGCCCTCCTAAACTTTAGGAACTCGACTGCGAAAACTTGTAGTTAACAGCAACTTTACTAGCCCTTGCTCAGCTGCCCTTGTGATAATTGATTTGGTGGCCCTTGAAATCCGAGCTGATGGTGGATAATTCAAGGTAAGGGCCCATAAATGAAGGGGACACCTTGCTACAAATCCTCTCCACGAATTTGGTTGCCAAGTGCTCATTTAAACCTTTGATTTTGTCTCCAAATTTACCAAAAAGACTGCATAAAGCACACATTAGACTTGTTGGCATAATGACTAACCCAATTCACTCTATTAGCATAAATATAATAAAAAACATGCAATAAACTAATGAGAATGGTGGATTAAGTCAAATTAGGAGGCTGAATGAGCCCATATAATTATCCATTTTTTGGGCTCATCGCCATGTTTTCTAATCTATCCATTACTCTCTCTACACTCATTGCTAAACTATCTATTTTGCCATCAGAAGTGGAAGTTTCCTCTTTAATGAAAACTCGCTTTTCATTTCTCATTCTAGCTTTCTTAGCTAATATATTAGCTTCTACACTAACATCATTAATTTTCCTTTGTTCCAATGTTTCAGGGTTTCTTTCTCTTAACTGATATGACATATTAGTGTCAAAACCATCAGGGAATTTGATTGATGCTAGGTCTGGTGGAGGCTTAATATTAGTAGGGATTGCATTGTAGATGCTATTGGACCTAGTAAAATAATCCTAAACTGACTCATTAGGAGCTCTTCTAATGTTATCATATTTAGAAGTATTTGCAAAGGGTTTTTTTTCTCTCCCATATATCAATAAACAATCTATGAAAAGCAACTAAGTTTGCAATATGATTAGCAGGTAAAGGTTTGAACCAATTCTTAACATCCCCAATTAATGTTTGGGCAAACAACCTCATTTGGACATCAAATTCATCAATCTCATGCAATTCAAAATAGTCAATCATTTCGCTCATAGGCTGTTGGGTAATATACTGAACAATAGCATCAAACAAAAAGATTTTGGTTTGATAATATTGAGGCATGCCATGGAGTTGTGCTGGTAAAACCAAAGGTGCATATCTGTCTACCATGGCTGAGATTCTGGCTTGACTAGGGGGTAAAGTGCTGGTGCTTGAGGAAGGGCTTGAAATAGATGGAGATGAACTAGATGAGGATGTGGAGTTCGGTTGGATAGGAATTTGATGAATGACTGGTTTAGGGGAATGGACTGTGGTGGATACAATTGGGGAGGTGGTAGTAAATTAAGGTGTATTTATAGTATTTGAATATTGTGCAAAAATTTCAGGGGCAGTAGTAGTGAGGGAAGCTAATTCAATTGATTGTTGAAGGTAAGCATCATTTATATGGCTTATCAATGTGGAGGTTAAAGCTTCTAACTTGTCAAAAGTATCCAACACAAATTTATCTAAATCCGGATGTATAGGCACCTTTTTCGACTCAATGAATTGAATAAAATTAGGGTCTAACACAATTTCATGAATTGCATTCTCTGATTTAGTTCTAAAAAATGAGAGGTCAAATGAAAAATCAAATGGAATTTCCTCTAAATTTGATAATTCCTCGGTGAGTGAATTTTCTTTAAGTAATTGGCTACTAATTGCTTGAGTTTCTACCTTTTTTGGTTTTCTTAAAATTCTATCTGGGTCTTCAACTATGGAAGTAGGGTTTGGATCTGGATTTGCCTTGGTATAGTGTGTCTTCTTGGGAGCTAGAATTTTAACTTTTTTAATTGTTTTTATGAAACTTTTTTTAACAATACTCTAAAAATTACCTTAAGGGGCATAAGATGAAATTTTAGGTTTCCTTAAAGTTTAATTACACTAAGGTTCGAGGTCCCCAGTATGGTCACCAATATGTTATCACTCCAATATTTCTCTAGAGTTGTTGGAGAAAGAAATGATTAGCGGTAACCACAAACCAACTTTGGAGATTAGGATCCAACCTTCCTAATTATCAAAGAGAGCTCTCCTTTTTTTATTTAACTTTGCCTAGTTATTTGATTTTAGGCTAGTTATGATTGTGCTTGGGTTTTGATTTAGATTTGGTGGTGGGATCACTTACTTAGATGAAAAGAGGGGTATCTTTTAACATTGGGCTGTGGGGTCAACTATCATGCAAACAGGACTGGATCAAGTTCTAAAAACAGTGTCTACAGGGAAAGATAGCAGAGTTACTTCAGATCTGAAGGCTGGACAGTGAAGTGGTTTTCAATTGGATCCAAATAGAAATTAAGGGTTCCTTAGGCCAGATTATGAATAAAGTGAGAGACGTCAACCGGGATGGGAGAGAAATTGAGGATTCTCAGATCTGGATATCAGAAGAAAAAATGTAAATGATCAACTGTTCAAAACAGAGTGTACTTAAACATATTCTGAGATAAACTTCTGGTTAATTCATTCAACTTTAGATATAATTTAAATTTGTGAAAAAGATAAGAACATAAAAAATTTGACAAAGAAAATACTTCACTGTAATATCTCAACACATGAATCCTATAATGCAATCTCTTTATTACTTGGTCCAGTCTGTTGACTTGAAAAATTGGTACAATAACCCTTAGGTTTATGATCAAAATAAATTTACAAATGTATAGAAATCCACACTCTATACTTCGAATTATGAAGTATTTATACAAAAATAATTTACAAAATATCCCAAACTGTCTTGGAAACTAATCTAGGAGAAAGAAATATCTTCATGCAAGAAGATAGAGACAACTATTGAACTGGTGTTTGTTGTCCCTGTTTATTAGGCTGTGTTGACTTTGATCTTTGATATTTTTCCTTTTAATATTTTCTTTGTTGTTTGGTCTTCACGCTGGATATTCTATTCACTTTGACCTTTCAACTGATACACTTTCATCTCACACACTTTCATTTAGGTGGCCTGCCATTTATCCTTTTACTGTGATTTTCAATCTTACTGTAGATTTTTACATTTTGGCTATGTATTTCGATAGTAAATCATTTAATTTCTCCCATGTTTTAGCATCTGGTAATTGGATATTCATCATCTTCCTATAAATCTCACTTGCTTCTGTATACTTGGGAAAAGTAGGATTATTCACAAAAAGGTGTTTTACCTCATGCTGGAGGTAAAACAAATTCTCAAAAGTTTGGTATAAGACCTTGCCAGTAGGTATCCCCTTCATGGATGAAGTATTCACTTGATCTCTGGCCACTTCTCTAATTTTTCTATTGTAGTCCTCCTGTGTCATTAACTTGTCATTTATAACCAAGGGATTGGGCAGACCATTTTGCCTTAAAACATCAAACTTAACCATGAATCTGTCTATAGCTAGTTTAATGGTTTGGAACTTATCTTCAAGGTTTAACATTAAATTCCTCTTGGCGAGGACCCTTTTCACTTACAATATTGTACATGTTCTGTCGGGTATCTCTAATTCCCGCAATTCATACTTATTTTTGGAGTTGAGGAAGTGAATGATCCTTGCAGCTTCCTTTAGCATGTCTCCCAATTCTATTTTTACTCTCTGTATGGATCCTATATCCTATTTTATTAAGTCAATCTGCTAAAAAATTACTTGGATGGATGGCCAAATATCATTGACACAATGAATGATATTGGCCCACAATTATTCCTTAGCCTGACCAAGGGGTTCCTTCAATATCAGTTTTTTCTCCAGGCTTTTTATTATTTCATTCATCCTGGTGGCTTTTTGCACTTCTTCCTTGTGGATAATTTGGGCGAGCTTGTAATCAGTCTCTAGATTGGTAACCTTTTCTTCGAGTTTGTTCATTTCAGTGGTCTGAATGGACATGTCTTCCATTGCCTTGACCAATTTTATTACCTCATCACCTGTTGTTTCTGTTACTATTGACCTTGTTGCTAATGTAGATGCTGTAGAAGCTGGCAGTAATGTATCCATTGGAGCTGTAGGAGCTAATGATGCTGCCAAAGTGGAAGGTACTGCAGTAGTAACTGTTGGGATAACAGTGGTAGGGGCATCCTCTAAACTTGCTTGTTTTATCTGTATCAAGCTATCTAACTCCTTTTCCATTTCCTTCAGCTAATCATTCAATTGAAGCACTAGGTCCATCATCTCCTCATGATTTGTTTGGCTCTCTTGGACCTCTTTTGTTTCTGGGTGTTCTAAATGAGGAAATCTTAGTTGTTTATTGAGAGATGTTATATCATCATTCTTCTTCTTGATCAACTTTTCAGTAGCTTTGATGTCATTTGGATCATGGCCCAGCTCAATTACCAAGTCCTACTATGACTTGATCCTGTTGTCTTTAGCCTATGAGGAGGCATTTTCCAATTTGTATTGGGTTGTAACGTTGTCAAGTGAAATTTGGAACTTGTGTGTAGCCACGACCTTTCCTGTCAGGGTGGAGTAGATCATCTCTCTAGCCTATTTATGAAATTATATCTGGTCAATGGGATGAAATTCCTTGGCCAACACTTGAAAATCAATTTTTTTTTTGTAGTCAACAGATGTTTTTGGCTGCTGTAAAGTAGGCTGCATAAAGGACACCTCCATTTTGCCTGCTTTGATGTCAAAAGATGACATCAATCTACCTTGATTGCCTGGTGTGTGTTTGAAGTATTGGGCATATGTTTCAGCCTTCAACTTCTCATTTCTCATTTTGATCTCCTTGTACCTATCCTTGATATCGTTTTACTTGTCTGCTGGCCTGGTAAAAGAAGAAACCTCAACACTGAGATGTCTCTCAATCAGCTAAGTGTTAGAAGTTGATGGCTATTGTGTTTCTTCTAAAGCAGTTGTACCTTTGATTCTTTCCAGCATTATTTCAGTGTCTGTGATTTCCACTGATTCAATAGTTTCCTCCTGTTTAGTCACAGGATTCAGCTTTTGCCTTTTTCTGAGCTCAAAATGCTCATCTATAGTCTCCATAGTAGAACTGGAACCCTCCTCCCTATTTCTCTTTGGATTTCTCCCCTCATTTGTTGGGGTTTATAAAACAAGAGGATTATTCATTAGTTCCCCTAGTTTTGGAACCTATAGGAAATAACTTAGATCAATTTGCTTCTCAACATCAATCAGTGTATTTTCTACATCCACTATTGTGCTATCCATGTCAATTAATGTATTTTTGAACCATTCTGATTGGTTGGAAAACCTCTCAATATTAATTCTAGGATGGTGGATGAAAGGTCCCAATTTGATCTTGATTCTTAACTTGTTTATGACCCCATGAGGGTCATTCTGCCACATAAAGTTGTTCCTGAATTTCATGTCCTGCAATATCTTGTTAGCCTCAGGGCCAACTTCTTTGTTATTACATATGAAGGGGCCCAATTGATTTTTCATTTTAAATTGGGTTTTCTTCATAGCAACTAGGAAGTTGACTTCATCTGAATTGATGATTTGCCTAAAATATTCCAGTGCGAATATTCTCATAGGGAGGTATTTGGGTAGTTTATAAGGGGAAAGTTGGCATCCATAAACTTTGAATTTAGTGTGGTTTTGGTACAAATACCAGTCTCCCACCTTGCTGTACTTGGCCAATTGTAATTCCCTTTTGATTTCTTGGTTGATTCTGGGTTGAGGGGTACTGGTCAACATGTTCATGACTGGATGGACAAATGAATCAATGAAGTCCTTATAGGTGAATGCAGTGGAGTATTTCTAGATCAAGGGTGTCCAATAAATAATTGACCTTGGATTCCCTTTGGTATCCAACTTCTGGATGCTGATAGGGAATTAATTTAAATGATAATATAAAAACATATGAAATAATACTGAAGAGTACTTGAAAACTCTCTTAGTTAGGAGTCTTATAAACTATTCATGCACCCTGTCTGCAATGGACTGAGCATAGTTGTACATGACAACAGGAGGCTTGCCTGGGCTGAAGAAGGAGAGAAAGGCCATGATAACCTCATCCACATGCTCATATGAGGTATATCTTAGGATGCAAGAGAGCATGGTAATTATCTGTCTTCCTCTCTCCAAAAAAATGGTGGCAACATAAGGAGGACTATCTGTGGGAGTATGGCAGTCTCCTATGACGAAAATTTGCAAAGTTTGTGCTATTTTAGCCAGGTCTAGTTTGACATATAGGTCTAAAAAGTCACCAATAGACAATGGTGTCTCATTAGGGCTTGGTTGGACATGCAACATTTAATTAATAGACTCTACAGTGATGGTAAATAATAGCTGCTAGTTAGGGGCAACAATAGCTCTTTGGCTAGGAATATAGTAAGAATTATAGAAATGGATGATATCTGGGAAAGGGTGCACTTCTAGAAACAAATATTTGGGTAAATTAGATTCCCAAAGGTGGATGTCATCATTTTGGTTTAGGATTTTGTCCTTACTCCAGTAGTGGAGCATTAGAAGGTAAGCTAGTGAAGCAGTACCTTTTATTTGAAAATCCTTGTCTGCTAATGCCAGGTGGTTAATGTCTAGGTGATGGGTTGATAGAGGTCTCACGTCTAGAGAGGTCTAGGAAGCCATATTTAGGAGTAGAGGTATGGATTAAGCTTGTAGTGGCTGTAGAAGTAAGGTTTGGAAGCCCTGGAATAGTGGGTTGGTAGTTATAGTCTATAAACGAATGGTTTGGGTTATACAAGTAAATTACTCTTCAATTTAGCAAAATATATTAATTAATTTGAATTAATTAATATTTCAATTGGACTGTATGCTTTCAATTTAAAGGGTCATTCTGGTTAACACAAGAATACCTAGGGATTGGTGGTATGGCTTGCAAACTGAGTGCAATGGTGAATGTGGAGGGTACGGTGGCTTCATTTGTGAACTGGTAGCTTGAATTGGGTGTCTGGAGCTTCTTTAGGCAGCAAATGGTGGTCAATTTGGGTCGTAGAGATTCAGGGTGTCGCAGAACGGCTCGAGTAGCAGTTACAATGTAAATGAGCGAAAAGAGTGAAATGGGGCTTCTCTAACCTTTTAACGGGTAACAGTCACATTTTGGCTTGGAAAGTAAAAATCAACAGTGGACGATTTTCGGCTTTGGTAGGGAGGTGGTTTTCTCGGCCATTGCACCGCTTTTGGAGGATAGGTGGTATTTCTCGCGAGCACATGATCTAGCTTGGGGCTTCCACATAGAGAATAGTGCCCAGGAAATACAGCGAATGTCGCGAGATCTCAGGATGCTAGCTGTTGGACGGTGAACATGCGTTATATGGATGTGCACCGTCGGATCTGGGGGTGGGAGGTCAGATAGTTGTTGCGTGGTTAAGATGCACAGAGCAAATCGGGACAAGGATTTGATTACAAATAATTTGTAATTAATTAATTAATACATAAGGTAGGGATTAAAATATAAGCAACGAGTTTAATGGAGTGGGACCAGGGGTTATGGTGGCGGGGTTTTTTAACTGCATCGAGGGTTGGTGGGTTTAAAGGGTTTGTTAGGGAAATATGATTGGGGAGTTAATTAAATAATGTGGGGAGATAACAACTTAGGATAGGGGGGTTTTTTATGGGCTTTGAAGTGAAATAGGGAAATTAATAAGGGGGGGAATTAATTTTTTTGCAATGGGGAATGGTTTTCACACTAGGGAAAGGGGGTTGATTTTTGCAGGGTAATTCCTAGGGGAATGTGTGAAACCAAGGGGTAAGGGTTAAATGAGGGGAAAAGGGGGTTTATAAATGATAAAGGGATAATGGGGAAATTAGCAAATAATATGTAAAGGTGAAATGAAATGAGGGGGAATTAGTCAAACAAGCTTTTGAATATCTTTTCACTCTCATAAATGCTCCTGCACATGAAGTATAGGATTAATCATGATAAATGTGCTTTTGACATCAACAACCTTGTACATTTGCAACCTTTCTTCTACTTACCCTTTATTTATCCTAACATTTTTTCTTCATTTTATTGGGTGCATTTGAGCTTGCTAACCCTATATTTCCTTTTCTTTTGACAAGCAAATTATCTAATTCTAACCTTATAACTTCCAATGGATAAGATTAAACTGATGAGCTCATTTTTATTCTCTACCTAATTGCTGATCTGCCAAGGTTAAACAGTTTGGATAGATCTTTATTCTCTATATATTAACGTAAAAGTTAAAACATGAATGACTCAAGATTAAGTTGTTTGATCATTATGGATTGTGGCATTTCTAACAAGCTACACACAACCTTATTTTGCATAGTAAAGTAAAAAGTAGTGGCATTTGAATTTGCACACTTTCATGATCTGTTTAATTTCTTTTTGGGGTTCATATTTTTCACTTTTTTTATCCTTTTTTCTTTCTTTTTGTCCTTTGATTATTCTTTTAGGACATACTCTCTTTACATTTTTTAATTTTTAAAATGGAAAACATTTTGTAGAAAGCAAAAGTATGTACAATATTACAAGACTAACCATAGCCAATTCAAAATTATGAATGCTATTATTATAGGACCCTAATAGATGGGTGCAACAGTTTTGTGGTTCCTGAAAGTGGAGCAGAAAATCTAGTGGTCTCTGGAGAAAATATCACACTATGGCATTAAAGGCTTGGACATATTGGAGAGAAGGGCCTTCGAATACTTCATGATAACGGTATGGTAGAAGGTATGACTAATAGCTCTCTGGATTTTGATTTCTGTGAAAATTGTGTATATGGGAAGAAAAATCGGGTGAGTTTACCCTTTGGTGGTAAGAGGGTGAAATAGATATTAGAGCTTGTGCATAGTGATGGGTTTGAACCTGTGAAGGTTCAATCACTGGGTAAGTTTGTGTACTATTTAGCATTTATACATGACTTCTCAAGGAATACATGGATATATTTCTTCAAGAAGAAATCTAAAGTCTTTGATAGGTTTACATATTTTAAGGCTCTAGTGGAAAACCAGACAGAGAAGAAGATAGAGGTGCCAAGGAAAGATAACGATGGAGAGTTTTCCAACAAGGAATTTGAAGAATTTTGTAAGAAGTGTGGTATAGCACGACAAAAGAATACTCCATACACACCTGAGAAAAATGGAGTATGAACAAGATGTTGATGGAAAGGGAAAGAATCATGTTTAGTGGCGCTGGGTTAGGACATGAATTCTGGGCAGAGGCGGTGGAGACAACATGTTACCTTGTCAACATATCACCTTTATAGGTGTTGGAGGATAAGACTCCACAAGAGGTATGGAATTGTTGGGTCCCTATAATACTAGTGATTACCCCATTACTATTGTAGTTGTACCCCTTATTAATATTTTTGTGCCCCCATTATCCCCATATTGTTATTACTGTGCCGCATATAATCCCTCTATTGTTATTTTTGTGGCTTTATATTATTATTGTTAGGTCAGTTAGGTTATAGTGTGACTCCTTAGACTCCTATATATAGAAAGGAGGTTTTGTCATTTGAATCATCCAAGAATTGTTCATTTATGTAATGTAAAGGAGGTTGCCCCCTCGAAGAGGTTGAATTTTAAGGTGTTGATCTATCTTTTCTATCCATAACAAGATAAGACTTAGGCAAATCTATAAAAAAATACATACATTCAAGTTTATAGTATAATTCATCACTAATACAAATAAAAATAACAAACATAACCATTTATTGACAAAACACTTAGTAAACATACTTGAGAAATTTCAAATAAATACAATTTCAAATGCAATGGAATATGGAATTTAAACACATACATTAACCAACAAACATTGACAAAACAATTCTCCCTGGTATATTCAATTTTAAAAAATGCACAAAATACAAATTTAAATAAGAAAATGTACAATTTTTAATTTTTAAATATTAAACACAAAATAGAAATTCAAATAGAAAAACTCATATTTTACAATTCAAAATAAGGAAACACACATCACACAATTTCAAGCCAATACAAAAACAAGGACTCAAATATGAAAATACAACATTAAATAAGAAAACACAACTCAAATATGAAAATACAACATTAAATAAGAAAACACACAATATAAAACGGTAATCTATAATATATATATAATATAATATACACCCCATTTAATTATATAAATATAAAATAATACAATACAAAAAGCTTTAAAAATCAAAGAAAACCAAAAAAGAAAAATAAGGATAGATTGTTAATTGGAGAGATATTTACTGTTTCCAGTGCATTGTGGAAGTTTGTATAATTTCTATTTGTGTAAAATATTTTAAATATTTTTAAATGTAAGTATGTTTTTGGTTAAATGCAATTGTGATAAGTGTTATAATACAAATGGATTAGCATCGAAGTCTAATATGACATGCTTCAAATATAAATGATGTAAAGTGAATGTATTTTAAAAAATGTATTGTCACGTGTATGAGTTTAAAGGAAAGCAATCAACACAATCAAAAATAGCTACAATACTCAATGAAGAATGGAGCCCCATCATGCTTGAGCACTTGGAATAAGTTTAACCCTTTCCATAAAAAATAAATTTACTAATAATTGTGGTCATAATTCTCCTACAATATTTAAGAAAAGAAGAGAAAATATATAACTACACCAATATTTATTTTGGGCAAAATCCTTTCCACAAAACTAAAAGAAGTAATCTTTCCTATAAATATATCTACATGCAATATCACATAAGTATTGAAAACCTATATTTTAAATAAGTTATAATGGAAATGATCAATTTCTTTTTTATATAAAAATAATAATAATTCTATCAACATAATTAAATATAAAACAATACATTTACTCTTTTAAATGTCTATTTTAATAAAATATAACAAAAATGCGATTAATTTTATATAAAATAATGAATCACATATTTAAATAATAAAAGCAATTACGAATTTACTTTCCGGCACACTTTTTCTAAAGATATACGTAAAACATTGATTTATAAGTCATTTCTAGAAACAAGTCTTTATTACCAATTTACTTTCTGCTCACTCTTTCCAAAGATATACGTAAAACGTTGATTTATAACTCATTTCTAGAAACAAGTCTTTATTACTGATTTACTTTCGTGCACACCTTTTCTAAATATATACGTAAAACATTGATTTATAAGTCATTTCTAGAAGCAAGTCTTTATAAAAATCCATGGATACAAATATCATTGCATTGAATGCTATTAGGTTGACCCTTTGTAATATTGCGGCATGATACGTTAGAAATAATTTCGAACCTTTTACCATATAGATAAACTACAATGTTCGGCAATTTCACGCAACTTTCTACATAGACTTTTAATTAGGTTCAACTTTTATCTTTTCTCATGGATTACTTATAAGAAAAATTTATTACTTATAAGAAAAATAAGAAAAATTTATATGTGGTGACAACATATTTCCCTTACATGGCATAACATTGAATCATTCTTGTGGAATTCTTTTTATGTTGTCGTCTTCCATAGTTAAGTCGTTGCATTTAAGCATATGGTAAAATTTTATTTCGTGTTGTCTCAACAACAATTGCATACTTGGTATATCTTTTGTGTTTTATTTTTTTAATTATTTCACCACCCAATTTGAGATTGCGTTAAAACGAATCTATTCCAATTTGTCATAGCTACTTTTACTTACAAGCTATTGTAATCATATGTATATTTTGGTGTCGTCTTCACAATTAGTTTTTGGCAGCTTTAGATGCATCATTTATTTTCTTCTTTGAGTTTATTTTTTATTATTGAGTTGCTTTCCTTACAGCTCTACGCTCTTTCTTCAAAATAGAAATAAATTATTATTATCATTATATGATTACATGTTTAACTTTTCAATTTAAAAAAAAAAAACCGCTTTTGCATGTCTTCCATGATGGTATTTATTTTATTTTTTAGTTATTTAAAATAGTTCGGAGAATAGAAATTTTTGGTAAAATATCCTTAACTTAGGTTTCATGAAAATTTTACAATACATAAAATGGTTATAGATTTAGCACTTTGGTTATGCATGATGGAAAATCGAAACCTAAGAAAAACAAAGGAAAAGAGGTATCCTAGTCAAAGAAAAAGAGGTATCTTAGTATGTGTTACTTGTTGGTACCAACTTTAATTCTCATTGTGTTTGAAATAACCTCAAGGAAGAGGGTTTTTTAGTAAAATATCGTTGAATTAGTTTCCATTAACTTAATATCTTTTGGAATATTGTACATTCTCACACCTTTTTTTTCTGAATTTACCTTCAAACATGGTATTGCAACATTGGATTATTTGTAGTTCTTACTTGTCTATATTTATTTATTGCAACCATTATTTGACATTTATGTGCCAATTTTTTTGTTTAGGTTACATTTATTTCTTATCATTAGTTGCCAATGACTAGATATTTGAGAAGACATTCTATAGAAAGAGTTCGGGAATTAATTCACTTAAAATACTATAACTCTAAATGCAAAGAGTTCTAGCATGATTGACAATGTGAAAATAGTTGAAAATAATTAATATTATTTTGTATTAATGGAGAAATGGTTACACAAGTTGTAATGTATCTCCTTAGTTTAGGATTTTTTCCTAGAGTTTAGCAGTTTGGTTGCAACTTCCTATTGTACTTAATGATGTAATCTTTCATTCATGAATAGTAGAGTGAACGGAGAGAGTTCTCTTTGTTTGAGTGCAGTCTCCAGGTGCAGTACTCACCTGTGAGTTGTAACTCCTTTTCTAATTCAAGTCTGATTTTTATCTTGGTATCGGAACACAGAGTAGGGACAACCTAGATTTTTTTTTCTTCTCTTTAGGGATGCATCCTTGTACATAACTATAGTGGCGGTGGAGTATACAAAATATTTGTAGGATCAGGTGGATTGTAGTAACACCTGTAACACAGGTCTCAGATGATTGATCATATCTGAGCATAAGAAAGGGTTGGCGGGGTTTTGACGGGAAGAGTCCCGCCCTTTTTGAGTGGAACAAAGGGTTGGCGCGGGTTTTTAAGGAATAGTCGCGCCACTTGGCATGGTTTTGAGAGGGAGAGTCGCACCGACGCACCAGAAAATGCTATTGGCGTGGAAAATCAAGCCTTAAGCGTGCCAATTGCATGCCTCACATCGATTTTATTTCTGGCGCGGCACTGTCGAGAAGCACCAGCCGTTTCTGGCATTCACTGTTGAGAAGCGCCAGCCTCTTTCTCTTTGGAAGCCTTGCCTGGTGATGGTACGTTGAAGCTTCAGATCTGCTCGGTGGCAGTAGATTGGATTTTCCCAATGGTGGCGCATTGGAGTTCCTGATCTGTTCTGTGGTAGCAGATCAAACCTGCCCAGTGGTGGCACATTAGAGTTCCTGATCTGTACGGTGGCAACAGATCGGACTTGCCTAGTGGTGGCGCATTGGAGTTCCTGATTTATTCGGTGGTAGCAGATCGGACTTGCCCGGTGGTGGTAGACTGGAGTTCCTGATTTGTTCTGTGGTAGCAGATCGGACTTGCCCGGTGGTGGCTCATTGAAGGTACAAATTTTTTTCAGCAAAACAGAGGTTAGGATCTGGTATATAGTGTTTTTTTTTGTGACCTAAAAGTGTTCAGTTGGATAGACTTATTCACTAGAGGATTAGAAATTTTATCAGTCCAATATGAATAATAGTATATAATCGTACCTCAACGAGTCTAGCAAACTCGATGGATCGAAATTCAAGACGCAAACTTTACTTGAAAGCATGAATGCGCGGTCGATTGTTATAGGAAATGAGTTGAGACTAGGATCAACTACACAAGAGAAAGATTGGGATAAAAGGGAGACAAAAGCCAAGGTCATATTGAAGATGTCTCTCAAGGACGATGTTATCCCACATATTAGAGACTGTAAATTGGCCACTGACATTTGGACAACGCTCGAAAACCTATACCAAACACAGAATACAAACTGCGTCGTGTCACTCAAAGGCAAGCTATTTACATTGAAGATGGAGGAGAATGAGTCTGTTGTTGGATTCATTGCTAGAGTTAAAGATCTGAAGGAAAGATTGGGAGATATCGGAGAGAAAGTTTCCGATTCAGATCTGGTCATGATCACATTGAACAGAATGACTAATGAATACCAGGTGTACATCTGAGGGCTGTCAGCAAGGGAGAAAGCCCCTGCGTTTGAAGAGCTGACAGGGATTCTGCTACAGGAAGAAGAGAGATGACAAAATTTGAAATCAAAGAGCAATGACCTTGCTCTGGCAAAAAGGAGACATTATAGAGGGAATCAGCATCAGCAACCGCAGCAGCAGCAGCAGAAAGGAGCCAACACATTTTAGAAGAGACTGCTTAAAGGTATAACCGCTAATAATTTTCCCATCAAGGAATGCTTTTACTGTGGAAAACCCGGTCACCAGATTAAAGATTGTTATAAGAGGCAGGTAGATGAAGGAAGAAACAAACAGAGATAACATAAGAGTTACTTTGTTGAGGAAGAAGAAGACCATAGCCACGAACTTAGACTATTTATAGTCGATTGTGCTCTTTCAGCTTCAAAGGGAGATGAGGACGGCATATTTTATGTCGACTCTGGTGCATTCTTACATATGACTGGTAAGAAGGACTAGTTTGAATTTCTTGAAGAAACTTCATGTGGGCCAAAAATCTATTTAGGAGATGATATTGGATATGAGACAAAAGGATATGTTGACATTCCTATCAAGTTACCTAGCGGGGACATTAGACATCTTAAAAATGTATTGTATGTTGTAGGAATTAAGAAAAATTTGGTCTCTGTCTCAATGATTACTGATCAAGACATGCAAGTTCAATTCTTTAAGACTAACTATGCCATTAAGGATAGCCAAATTGAAATAGTTGCAACAGGAGTGCATGTGGGGAACCTGTACAGACTAGATGTGAAGAGTATGCCACAATAAGAAATGGTTGCACCTAGATAGATAGTCGAAGATCTCTGGCATCAGAGATTTCATCATCTTAATCTACAAGACCTCATCTTACTTTAGAGAAAAGGTATGGCTGATGGACTCCCTGTTCTCCATAATGTTAAGCTGGATTGTGATGGATGTGCATTAGGGAAAATGCATAGAGAAGAGTTCCCTTGACAGGTCAATAGAAAGGAAAGAGATATTTTAGAACTGGTGCATACAGACATCTGCGGACCTATGCAAACTAGGTCATTAGGAGGAGCATATTACTTTCTTTTATTTACAGATGATTGCCCTAGATTTTTAAGGATATACTTTCTAAGTAAAAAGAGTCAAGCCTTTCAGTATTTTAAAGAGTTTAAATCCATGGTAGAAAACCAGACAGGTAAAAGGATAAAAATTCTCCTCTCAGATGAAGGGGGAGAATACAGGTTGGGAGAGTTCGTGAATTTCTGCAAGCATCATGGGATTGTGCAATAGTTTAGAGTGCCCCACACTCAACAACATAATGGAGTGCCAGAACAGAAGAATAGAACTCTTGTGGAGTGCGCAAGGAGCATGCTTCAAAGTAAGGGTCTATCAAATGGTCTTTGGGCAGAAGCTATTAACACTGCTATGTATTTAAAGAATAGGAGTCCTACTAGATGTTTAGGCTTCAAAACCCCTTTTGAAGCATTGTCTAGATTCAAACTAGCAGTAAGTCACTTAAGAATATTTGGGTCAAAAGCTTATGCTCATATACCTAAAGCAGATAGGAACAAGTTAGATCCCAAATCCCTGAAATGTATATTTGTTGGATATGGCACTGAGCTCAAGGCATATAAGTTATATAATTCTGTGACTCACAAGGTTTTTCCAACCAGAGATGTCATATTTCATGAATAGGTTGAAGATGGAAAGGAGGATTCTAATAGTGATTGCCACATTCCATTGCTAATAAAAGAAAACAGTGACGAAGATGAAGAGCAGGAGCAGAAACAACAAGAAGAAGTAACAGATAATGTCATCAATGATGATGCAAGCCCAGAAAATGTTGAAATAGACACAGTTGAGGTAAGTCCCCTACCAAGGAGATCAAGTAGGAAGACTCGATTATCTTCTAGATTGAAAGGCTATGCACTAATGTCAAAGAGTGTAAACATTGTAGAACCTTCAAATTATGAGGATGCAAGTAAATCTTATGCATGGAGGGCTGCAATGTATGAGGAAATAGAATCCATAAATAGAAACCATACTTGGGATTTGGTTGAATTGTCTGAATGTAAAACCCCCATAGGATGTAAATGGTTGTATAAATCAAAAATAAATGCAGATGGGAGTATAGAGAAACTTAAAGCTAGACTGGTAGCAAAGGGTTACTCACAGGAAGAGGGAATAGATTTCGATGACACCTTTGCTCCTGTAGCCAAATTAAACACCATTAGAATGCTAATTTTCTTAGCAACAAAAAATAAATGGCAGCTACACCAACTAGATGTTAAGTCTGCATTTCTAAATGGTGACTTGAAAGAAGAAATTTATTTAGTACAGCCTAAAGGTTTTGTGAAAAAGGGACAGGAAAATCTTGTGTGTAAATTGAAAGAGGCACTTTATGGTTTAAAATAGGCACCCAGGTCGTGGTATGAGAAAATTGATTCATTTTTTGTACAACATGGCTTTCATAGGAGCTTGAATGATCCAAATCTATATACCAAGATTAATAAACAGAGGCAAATTATTTTTGATTTCTTTGTATGTAGATGATATGATCATAATAGGGAATGCTAACAATCTGATCAAAGAAATCAAACAACAAATGTCACAAGTGTTTGAGATGAAAGATCTCGGAAACCTTCATTATTGCTTGGGATTGGAGGTATGGAAAGATTCTGGACAAACTTTTCTTACTCAAGGGAAGTATGTCGGAAACTTGATGGAAAGGTTCAGAATGGAGTAGTGCAGATCAATAGCAACACTATTACAGCAGAATTTAAAGTTGAGCAGTGACAATGGTACTAAAGAGGTGGATGCCACTATGTACAGACAACTAGTTGGCAGTTTGATATATCTGACTACAACTAGACCAGATTGGGCATATTCAGTTAGTGTGTTGAGCTAGTTCATGTCAAAACCACTCAAATGTCACTGGGTTGCAGCAAAAAGTGTGTTGAGGTATCTTAGTGGTTCTAGTAATTATGCCATTTTGTACACTGACACTTCTGATGTTATTCTAGTAGGTTTCTTAGATTCCGATTGGGCAAGTAACTTGGATGATCGAAGATCTATCACAGGTTACGCATTCAGCATTGGATCTGGGGTCATAGCATGGAACAACAAAAAGCAGAGCACTGTAGCTCTATCTCCATGTGAAGCTGAGTACCAAGCATTGTGTACAACCACATGTGAAGCTATCTGGTTGAGAAGACTTCTCAATGATGCAGGAGAAGAGCAGAAAGAATCAACTATTCACAAAACTAAGAACCAGAGTACCATCAAGCTTGCATAAATCGAGTCTTTCATAAAACTACCAAGCACATCGATACTCAATTTCATTTTGTTCGAGAGAAACTACAGTCAAAAGAAATATGTGTTGAATATTGTAAAACTTGTGATAACATGGCTGATATTTTTACTAAGCCTCTTGAGCGTGTAAAGTTTGAACTGTTTAGAGGGATGTTAGGAGTTCAGGATAATCCTTTCTCCATTAAGGGTGGGAGTTGAAAATAATTAATATTATTTTGTATTAATGGAGAAATGGTTACACAAGTTGTATCGTATCTCCTTAGTTTAGGATTGGTTCCTAGAGTTTAGGAGTTTGGTTGCAACTTCCTGTTGTACTTAATGATGTAATCTTTCATTCATGAATACTAGAGTGAACGAAGAGCGTTCTCTTTGTTTGAGTGCAGTCTCCAGGTGCAGTACTTCCCTGTGAGCTATAACTCCTTTCTCAATTCAAGTCTGATTTCTATCTAAAGTCAAGTTTGAACTTTAAAATTTGTTGGAAAGAAATTGGAGGGTGGACAAACTTTAATTGATTAAATATAAAAAACAATTATATACATGATTTCCTACCTCGTATTAGAGGTGGGATACAAGGATATCTGGAAATTTTAAATAGAAAAACCATTATTTTGAGGTGGAGAGCTCAGACGCCATTGATAATGTCAAGGAAAGTATTTGATTTGAGGGCATACATCTTCATGAGCATAGAGAGAGAAAATAATATATCTTGTTGTGTTTGGCGAGTTCAGGTAATTTTCCAAAATATAAACTCATCAAGTTTTAAAACCTTTCAATTGTAACCTCAAAAGTCACAACTTTAGCCAACATTCATTTAAGAGATTAAATGTCAAACAAGAAATCTAGTATATATATTCACATTCTTAGATATCAGGCTGATGGGTTTGTAATGAAGCCAATAGAGAAAAAAAAAAAATTATGAATGGATTATACACATGGTTAAGAAACCATGCACATGAATCAAATATTTAAGAGTTTAATTTTTAAGCCCTTATATCTTCACATAATAACAAGACACTAATGAACCAAGCACAAATTGAGAAGAAAAAGACATGGGAAGGAAAGAAGAATATATGTCATTCATTCTGAAAGACAAATCAAGCTATCATAATTTTTCATACTTCCCAAAATTATCTATAAGATAATACTAATTTTTATAAATTCTCATACTTGCACGAGATAAGACTAGTTATTTTTGTTTTTTTAAATTAGTGATAAATACAAAGAAAAAGATACAAAAATGGTTTATGATGAAAATAAATTCACTTTTAGTCGATAGGATTTATTTTCACATGGGGATTTAATTTCAATATTTATTGCTCATTTTTCCTCTACTGCAAGAACTAATTCTATCTCAATACCTTGTATTTTTTATGCATCGTATATTATTTAACAATCTAAACTGGAAATGAATTAGCAATCTAAATGGGGAATGAACAAAGGGTTGAATTCGTAGAATAATGAATGAGGAGAAATGTCATTGACATATATATATCATGCATCTCTCCTAAACATGGCACTTTAGCCATTTCTAAATGGATTTAAGTCCCTCCTTCCTCAATAAATCGTCCTCCTCCTCTGTATACATGTCTGTAACTCTAGCCTAACCAATTTATGGCCATGCAAAGAATTACTGGATTTTTGCATGATATCTCATAGATTTTTGTTTTTTCATGTTTTGCAACCTTATGGGGAAAACAAAGGGATGTGTCACCATAATCTTGTGGATGACATCCATCATAGTAAGTCATATATTTATATATAATAATTTAAGCTTTTCTCGACCCATGTGAAACAAATCTTTCGAATTTAATGCAAATCTACCTTATATATATTAATAACAATAACAATAATCTAATTTGAATGCCATGGTCAAGCCTGGACACCAAATTGATATATGATACAACCTTGTTTACATGAGAAAGAACCTACCTTCACATGGCAATTTGATAGCTAGCAACTATGAAGGTGTACAAACTCCCCCTCTATATTTAAACATGTGGTCTTAAATGAGGAAGCACATGCTCTTAACAATTAAGCATGCTCAATCTATAAACCTTCCCTTTTGATAGAAATATTTCAATTATGTAAGTTAGAAATATGACTACCCAAATACTATACAGCAACTACAAGGATCACAAGGTTTCAAGTTAAATATGTAACCCCCTTGAGATGGTTTTAGAATCACCCCAAGGGCCTAAAAGATATTTTTTCCATGAGCATGGGAAAAATAACCTTTTGGAAGTGTCATCTTGTATTCCATTTTAATTTGATATCATTTTCATTTTCATATTAAAGGTAATTATCATGTATTATAACCATGCATATATGTATTTTGGATATTGTTGTTCAAAATATGAAACATTTGATAAATACTCCTTTATTTTATGTTACATAATTATTGGAAGGACCTAAGAAACAACTATATGAATGTTAAATTATATTATTTCAATAATTTATCTTTTTCTTTTACAAGCTAAGCAAAGCCTAAGATGGAGTCAACTCTAAAGTTGAATGGAAGAACAATTTGACCGCTAATGGTGTTCTACTAGTAGAATTGTATCACACTCGAAACATTGCTTTGCTATTTCAATTTATCTTTTATTTTAAGTATATAGTAACTTAATGAGAGGGAAAAGCTAAATTGAATACGGTGTATGTACCATTTAACAAATTATATTTGTGAGAGTGTGATATTTCATGTTGAATTTATTTTTTTGTTTTTCATTAGACATATGAAGAATAAGTATGTCTTTTATTTTTCTTTATTGAATTTATTTAGCATTGTGTATGCACTATTTTACAAATTAGATTAGATAAAATGCAATTATACATTAAAATGACATAATTCTGTTATCTCTTTTAATTGGACATATGAAAAATAATTAGGTCTTTTCATTTTTATTATATTATATTTATTAAATGAAACAATATAGTTACTTTAATATAGTTCATGTTTCATTTCATAAATTAATTTCTTATTAAAGCATATTTTTACCTAACAAAAGTTCCATACATTAAAATTTCAAATAATTGGTTTATATAAGTATACATATTTTTTATTAATACCAAGAATAATTATACATGGTAGATGCCTATTTACATGAAATTGCATATGATACTTTTGCATTGGGTATGTTGAGATACTGTAAACACATTCTGTCAAGTGATTGATAGTAAGTATAGTGAATAACATTTTTCTATTAAAATGACTTATACGAATTTAATTGGAAAACTATGTAATGCTAGGGATGATGATTAAAATAAGGGATTGATTGGTAATATTTGTCTTCTAATGTAAAGATATAGAAAGGGTGAGATCACCATATTCTTTCCATAAAAAAAACTTTAGTTAATTTATTCATGAAAATTTTTGATTGAATTAGTATTTTCTTATAAAATAAAATAGTGAATGATTCATTTTTATTTATTTGAAATGTATATTTTATATGGATGAATTATAATAATAAAAATATACTATTGGGAAACATATTTTAAATTTACATTTAAATTTTGTTATGAATATTAATGACGCTCATATTTGCTTGATATTAATAATCTCTAATAAGGGAGGTGAAGGCTTATATGCCCACAAACTTGCAGTGTTGATATGGAGTTTCACATATCAAACATGTGGAGATATTAATTTTATTATATTTAGATATGTAAAGATGATTAATGATTAATGGAAATTTTGTAAAATAATATTATTAACGTTATGTAAATAAATTTGATAAATTATGCATAATCATATTATATAGTAGTAAAATTTATTAAAGTAATCTAATATGTTTTTTTTTTAAAATTTTAATGTTATAAAAATTGTTTTGAATTGGTGTAAATGTTCCATTAACTTATTAATTTTTTAATTGGCAAATGAAAAACAAAATCTAAAAAATATAGTGGAAAAAGATATTTATATATCATTTACAAAAATAGGCTGAAAAAAAATTATATATCCTTTATATTTAGAATTTTTTTTGCATTTACCAACTAAAGATGAATAAGTTAATTGGACCATTTACAGCAACCCATAAACATTTAACATTTAAATAAAATAAAATAAAATGTAATTAGTAATTATCTTTAATAAATATTACTGCGACAACAATAACAATATGATTAATGCAAAAAAATAACATAATTTATTTCCACTAACGTTAATACATTAATATATTTTTCAAGATTTTATGTTATCAAAATGTTTATTTTTTGTTGTAAATGTTCCAATTAACTTATTAATGTTTAAATGGGAAATGAAAAAAAAATAATTTTTTAATTATTTTATCATGACTTTAGTTAAATTATACATTTTAGTAATATAGAAGTAGAAACAATTGTAAACAAAAATATTCTTAAAAACAATGAGGAAAAAAATACAAATCTTGAATTTGAAGTGAAATTCAGTATAATAAATAAACAATAAAATATAATACAATAAAAAGATAAGATTTATGAAAATCTATATAAAATACATACATTCAAGTTTGTAATATAATTCATCGCTAATACAAACATAATGATTTTTTTGACAAAACACTTAGTAAACATACTTGAGCAATTTCAAATAAATATAATTTCAAATGAAATGGAATATAAAATTTAACACATACGAATGACAACGCAATTCTCCCTTGCATATGCAATCTCAAAATACACACAAAATACAAATCTAAGAAAGAAAATATACCATTTTAAATGTTTAAATATTAAGCAGAAAATACAAATTCAAATAGAAAAACTCATATTTTACAATTCCAAATAGGGAAACACACATACAACTTTAAGAAAAAGAAAGCACACAATATACAGATTAAAATCTACATTATGTATACACATTCAAATTCATAATTCAATATAAAAGACACATGATTAAAATTTCAAATTACATACACATATTCATAAATAAACATTTATACTTCACATATATATGTGATTTCAAACAAGAAAACATACATTTGCACTAACCACACACGCAATTTAAAATGAACAAATAAACATGGTATAATTTCAATTTAAAATATCAACATAAATACATAAAAGGTTTTCAAAATCACAAACATATATATATAATTTCAAATAAGTTAATATATAAGAAGCTAATTTCAAGTCAATAAAAAAACACTCAAATATGCTTATGCAACTTTAAGAAAAAGTAAGCGCACAATATACAAATTAAAATCTATGTTATGTATACACATTCAAATTCATAATTCAATACAACAAACACATGATTAAAATTTCAAATTACATACACATATTCATAAATAAGCATTTATACTTCACATATATATGCTATTTCAAACAAGCAAACATACATTTGCACTAACCACACACACAATTTAAAATGAACAAATCAAGATGGTACAATTTCAATTAAAAATATCAACACAAATACATAAAATTTTCAAAATCACAAACATATATATACAAGTTCAAATAAGTTAAAATATAAGAAGCTAATATATATATAATAATATATATATATAATATATATATATATATATATATAATATAATATAATATAGATATAGAAACACACACCAATTTAACTATAAGATATATAAAAAATATACAATACAAAAAGCCTTTATAAATCAAAGAAAACAAAAAAAAAACAATATCGATGGTGGTAATAGAAAGATATTTAATGGTTTTCTAGTGCAACTGTGAAGATTGTATAATTTGTATTTGTATAAAATATTTTAAATGTTTTTAAATGTAAGTGTGTTTTGGGTTAAAAGCAATTGTGATAAACCTTATAATATAAATGGATGGGCATTGAAGTGTAAGATGACATTCTTAAAATATAAATGTTGTAATGTAAATGTATCTTAAAAAAAGGTATTGTGACATGTATGAGTTTAAAGGAAAGTAATAAACACACAAAAAAAGTAACTACACTACTCAATGAAGAATGGGGCCCCATCCTCCTTGAGAACTCAGAAGAAGTTTAACCCCTTCCATAAAAATTACTTTATTAATAATTGTGTGCGTATTTTTTCACACGTATGTGAACTCATGAATATTTTTCTTTTTTGAAACTTCACCACATATTATTAATCTCAACGTTGTGTTTAGGTAGTCAGTATATCTAATTACAATCTATTGGCATAACCCATCGACTTCTCCAATGCATTGTTAATTAGAAAAATAGCCCACAATTATGTTTGCTAATGAATGCTTCCATAGGGGATTAATGATATTATTTAATAGGTAAAGCAATTTTTAATGGGAATGGTATGCCATAGTATTAACGGTACTTACTTATATTTTGTGGTGCCTCTAAAAAATTATGAGGCACACCTCTAGATAAATTTTTATTATTGATGCAACATGAAAATTGTCTGATGAGAGCTTCAACCAATTTTTATCCTACGGGTTTGATAAACCACAAAGGGATTAAGGTAACCACCTTACCAGGTCGTTGTAGAAAGTACTCATTTGGCTCCTTTCTACAGTCTCTGATGGCTCTACAACCCTCCTTTCCTAGTTGTTTCTTACATGTAGAAGAGGTGCATAAGTCCATTGATATCAATTTCTCTCAGCACTTCAGTCTTACACGAAATCAAACCACTCATGAAACCCTTAGCTTCCCACTGGCTCAAGTAAGTTCCCTATTTTATTTCTTTTGTTAATCGACTCCCTTTTAGTTTATTTTCTAAGATACCTACTACTGTTAGACTAGCCCTAATAGGAAGGTTGCTCCTACAGGTGAGGAAGACATTAACCAGGGTGTTCAACTCCTTAGCATTACCTAGAAAAGTTGGTTTCTCATCTCAAGGTTGGCCTTCAAGTCACTTTTGTTTCTATGATTTTCCTTCCTCAGAGGACCTTCGTTAGAACAACTGATTTGGGGAAAACCTTCATGATTTGGATCCCACTCCTGCAAGCATGGTGTTTTCCTATTTGAGTTATGTTGGAATTTTTTTTACGACCAACATTCATTGGTGAGATGTCAGAGGGTAGGCTCTGAGCTTTTTCTCAGTCTGATCACACTCAGGATTTTAGCTTTACTAAATTGTTGCTACATTCAAGCTATACATTTTGAGTGGATACTATGTTAATAATGTTACGATGGTTGCACCTTTTTTATATGTAAAAGATACTTAGATATTGTTAACTTAATGACCGTGATTTAGTCTATGGCTCTTTATGTAGAAAGGAAAATATCACATTATGTTTGAGTTTTGTCCTTCATTGTTTCTACAAAAAGGAGGTTCATGCTATAAGGGCCACTCAGACCCCTCCCAGGTTGAGTCGAATCCTTTTGGGTAGAAGCCTAGTGTTATCTGAGTAAACGTTCCCATTCAATGGGTCCAGTCACTTGTGGCTGTAAAATTTCTTGGTTATACAGGTTGTATTTATTAAATATTACTAATTCATCTTTGCACACAGAGTTTTGTGTTTTATCTGGGCCCATGAACTCAATTTGTTTTCGACTATGGAATTCTATTTATTACTTCAATCGGAGGATTGTTAATGTTATAATTTTCCCATTTTTGTATATGTAATGAATGTGTTACTCATATGATTTAATGCGCCTAGTCCTAAATTAATGTATAATGTTCTCTTATGGGTATGATATCTTTTTCTATCAAGTTGTGTTGACCCAAACCCCTCTACTTTTACTAGGGCTTGCAATTTTGTGGGTTATCTAGTTACCCAGCTTCCTTGCATGTATTGGGTTGGGAAGGGAATGAAATTTTCCAAGTCCTATTGACTAACATGATGCTACTAATTTAATTGTATTGATTCAATGGTCTTGAGAAGACATTTTATTGATGTTCCTATGACTTGTCCATTTTTGTGTGAAAGGATTTTGTTAATTACACATAGTTTAGGCATTGTTAAACCCTTCTTAAGTTA
>APFE031387078.1:0-18950 GCA_000404065.3 Pinus taeda
CCCTGACCATCGTTCCATTCTTTTCAATTCCCCAATTTTAGAAGCCCTTATCCCCTAACAACCTCCCCCTACTAACTCCCCTCAGGGACTTAGTGCTTGCCCTTGGGGCCCAGGTCTTCCAATTTTCCCCAACATTCTTAGAGAATTTCGAGAACCAGAATTACATTAAAACATAAACACTTACAACTTCCCAACCCACGACCCTTGGGTTTGCCAAGAAAACAAGAAACTGAAGTTTTCTCAGGTAGACTCCCTCGTGAACTAACCCAATAATCCCCATGCAAGAGAGTAGAATGCCAAAACAGAGTGACACCCATGCAGAACCCATGGAACTTGGATTATTCTCGCAGACTTCTGCCACCAAGCTAATAACCCCACCCAAATTTCTCTCACCCAAAAACTTTGTGCCCCCATGAAATCCCCAATTAACAGACCAAACATAGGGAAGCATAATGGAGTATAGGCAAAACTAGTTAACATACCCGGTAACTAGAAGTTGGAGTTGTTGGATCACCCTACCTTCCCAAAGCCTCTGCTCCACTTTCATCATCGTCACCTATTCTCTTACAACATTTGATCCATTATCCTTCTCCATGGTTTGTAAATTTGGTTGCATGCAATTTCCACCTTCCCTTATCCCTCTTGCCTTAAACATGTTGACGACCACCCTGCCTTGCAGTTCAAGCGTGTGGGAGGCGGTGGCACCATTCCTTGGTGTCCTTTTCATGATGACAACCTTAATGGCTCTATCTGCCAGCTCACACCCTGATTCGGGGAATTATTTGAGTGTGTAAGATATAACTTTTTCATATTTCTATTCTCTTTACTACTTGGGTAATTGTTCTACTTTATTAATTCTCTCTAGTTTTCTTTTCATATCCATCTATATAGATGATACCAACATTTCTTCCTAGTTAGGGTGTCTTTCCATATTATCCACAGTAGAGGAATACTTCATATTACCTATAAAAACCCTTAAATTAAATCCTCATTCATTTAACCCACAACTTTCCTACAATAAAAAAAAACCAAATACACATATATAATTATACATTTTATTCACAATAATTTTAGTAGCGTTTATCCATTCACTTTCTTGAACACACCTAGAAAACAAAATAATCATAATGAAATCCTACTTATTTCATTCATAGCTCTCAACTATATAATAAATATATTTCACATAGATTATTCCATATATTTATATAATTATTTAAAGATTCTTGAAAAATATATTAAAATCTGCCATGTTCTGTAGAAATTCCCACTGTAGATCAACATATTATGCAATATATTAAAGCAAAATATAAGATCTAATTCTACAACAAACTTGCTGAAGCTTAATCAAATATGAGAAAGATAAAATAGAACACTTATAACTGAGAATGAGAATTCAATCACACATGAACACAAAAGAATACTCTGGGGAAAGCCTCAGCTAAAAAGCCCGATCTTTGTATTATCATACAAGTGGAAATATGTCTGGATTACACAAAGCCTTAGCTCAAAAGCTATCCAGCTCTCAGTACAATTCCTCTACTGATAATAAACAGTCAAAGTCTTCTCACAAACCTTCTCCTTTTCCCTCCAAGCCTCCTATTTCCTTGAGCAATTTTTCCTGGGGTCCAGTGATTCCACTTGTGTGAATTCCCACCTCACACTGCTCACTTGGCTCATAAATAACTACAAAAACCTAAAGATAATTCCTTTTGCATGGATGAGTTTCCTATAGGAAAAATCCTCCAAATGATAGTACACTATCCCTTCCTCTGATCTCAACTGGGTCTCTGTCTGAACTGACATGCATGAGTTATTTATGAGAGAATATTCAATTATCTGAAGTGCAGCAGTTACATGTATGCAAGCATTAACTAACTGAACTCACAATTAATTCCAGAAACTGTTGGAACTAATCTAACTCGAATTAACTTAGTTAACTGAGCTAACTGATTACAATGCAAATTACAACTCATCCTTATCTCTTTAACTAAGGGATAAATTCCACAATTAATGGGATAATTGTTGCATTTCCTCACATAGACTTCATGTTTGATTTCCTACAACTAATTGACTCAAGATGAATTATTTAATTATTAATCAAATAGTTGCTAAGATCAAATTCGATTTTTACTTCTCTATTTTAGTTCAGGGACTAACTAAAATAGGAATCCATCCCGAAATGTTATTTATAGAAATGTTATTTTTAACACTTCCATTTTTCATTCCTTATTTCTATGTCCAACACTGGTACCTGAACTGCTATTTATAGCAATGCTATTTTTATCATTTCTATTTCTATCATTTCTTGTTGCCATTTTCAACAATCCCTCTCAGCAATAAAGGCATTCAACTCGAACCTGATCCTAAACCTTTGGAATGTTCTGCATGCAACACTTCTCCCAAGTGTTATTGCTCTAGCAACTCTAGAAGCAAAAAAAGCTCCTAACTGAGCTCTCTGCTGGGCTAGAAACATCCTCTGATGTTGAAGCTTCCTTTGTTACTGATAAGTTCTCCCTCTATGACCTCTGAGCTACTGCAACACTCCATGCATCTCGCACCGTTGCACACCTCTTTGTGCCATCCTACACAAGTGCAACACTCTTGTGCCTCTCGCATTGTTGCAGCATGCTAACTTTGCACTGTCTTGGGATTCCTGCACTGTAGCTCTCTCTACAGATCCATCCACATCTGTCTCTACCCACTCAGCTAGTCCTGCTACTCCTCATTGGGGCTCCTGTAGTAAGGTCTAATCAAAGAGGTTGGGTACCTCAATGATCCTACCCTATTCCAACCTTCGTGGGACTATCACTCCACATCGCCCCACTTCTGACCTAGAGGTATGAATTCATGTGATCCCTCAGCCCACTTGGTTCGAAATTTCACACTACTAGAGGTTTCTGCATCAGTAAATGCCTCCATTGGATCTCCTCTCGGCTTCTCTAGTTGTGGTTGCTCCACAACCTCCTGAAGCTGCTTCACCAAGTGCATAATCTAGATGTTTTCCATGTTCAAATTTAATTTTTATTTTTTCACAAATATTATTGTAATATTTATCTTCTAATGTTGTTGTGTTAATATGTTGTATGAAATTTTTTTCAACTCTAGTTACTATTACCTCAGAAATCTATTTCAGACTTTAAATTAACACACTTGTTACTTTGTTTTTTTTCTTTATATGCTTAATGTTGAAATCATATTCAATTAGGAAGGCCATCCGTTTGGCTTCCCTCGAATTCATGTTAGGATGGACGAACAAATATTTTAAACTCACATGATCAATAATTAAGCTAAATTTGTTACCAATTAAATAATGCATCCACATCTTAAGTGTGTGGGGGATTGCAGCTAGTTCAAGTTCATAAACTACATAGTTTATTTCATGATCCTTTAGTTTATGGGATTCATGAGTAATCACATGATCTTCCTACATGAGAAAACTCCCTAAACCTTCGAAAAAAATGTCATTACAAAATATGAAGTCCTTATTAGGGTCTTTATCTTCATCATAGGTTGCACGGTAAACTAATTTAGAGAATCCCTCTATGAATCTTTCGTAGTATCATGTGATACCCATGAATAATCTAACATCTACTACATCCTTAGGGATTGACCAAAAACATAATGATGCATAGTGTTTGTGTTAATCTCCAACTGTTTGCTGGTGACCATGCTCATCAACTTGTTGGAATACATGTTCATCTCTAGTTGAACTTTCTTCTTGTCTTTGCGTCGATGAGTGTTCACAATGAAATCCATGCTCCTTAATACCCTTGCATGTGATCGCTAGCACTTCTCATGCTATTTTCTCCATGCTAGCTATTGGGTGGATCCATAACCTATATGGGTGCAATCTAATAAGTCCGTGTATGTTGTGCCTCAAAATGTGTCTATTCCCACTGCAACTCCTTCTATTGTCTGTGTAGCTCCTATTCTTGTTTGAGTCTCTGCTTTAGTACCTACAACTCCTTCTCTATTTCTCTCTCTACCTTCGTGCAATCCTCTCATCGTGCCGTCACCTCATGACCTCAATCTCCAAAGCTACTTTCATCATAGGTGGATCTGCTTGAGCTTGCAGCTTTGTTTCACCTCTGTGATATCAACAACCTTCCTCTTGCATTTGTTGCATGCAGGTGTGCTACATTATACTGTTGTTGATGGTGCTTCTTGCTGTGACATTGTTGCCATTTGATCTTGAGGATCCTTGCATGTTTCAACAATTTCCCGATAAGAAGTGAAACCAACCTCAAGACAACAGGGACCTGACATAACCATTAGCTCTGGCTAAAGTGCCTCGATAGTTTACGAGGTTTCAACTTTATCGACAGATATATCATCGTAGACCAGCGTCTTAGATAGATTATCAATGATTGAATTAACATCATGATCAAATGAAGAGGTAGAGAGATCACGACAACCAAGATCAGAAAATTCAGGATGTTTGTCGGCATCTTCATGATTTGATGAATCGTGTAGAGGGGTTGATGAGAAGTAATGATGTTCACCCTCTGTGTTTTCATAAATTACAGTTGACAGATTGGATGGATTTTCAGACGAAGATGTGTCCTCTCCACAATGTAATGACAGAGTGTCATCTCACATGTCCTGTGAACGATTAGAATTAGAAACCTCTAGAAATGAGTTTTCATAGGGGAAATCAATAGTGGCAGAATCACAAGGCATGTTAGGATAGAGAAGGTGAGGTGCGGATGGAAGGGAGTCATCCCTAACTGCGGGTTCTTCTTTATATTCCCAACACTCATCATGAATGATGGTGTAGGTTGGCTGCATAACACCAACTCTATTGACAACTTGATCCTCGTTCACAACAGGTGAGGAGTCTAGAATGGAAGAACATGAGATAGTACAATCCTAAGGATCATCAAAACACAGGGACGAAGGTTGAGGGAACAAATTCACGTGACAATTAATAGACTTTCAAGCCAAATATGTGCAGATATCAAGCCCAGGTGGGGTGGGAGTATATGACAATTCAATAGATGTGTGTGCATGATCTCACACATCACTCTATGATGGTGGAGCTATTTGATGAGGTGAAGGCAGGAAATCACTTGCGACAACCACTGTGCCTGCTTGTGATTGTGTAGCTCCATCACTGAAATGTCTGGAGTGGGGTTTGGATGGTTTCAAGGATTGCGAATTTTTGGATATGTGAAGAAGATACTCAAGTATTCCATTGAGAAATTCCCAATCAATTTCATCTTTGGGAAATCTGTATGCAAGATTAAAAAAGTGTGCGTGAAACTGTTCAACGGATTCATCGAGTGTCTTCTATAATTTCAGAATTTGTTTATTGAGTGCTTTACAGTCAAAATGATTGAAAGCATGGTTTATATCTGTGACCAGATGAGAAAGAGAATGAATAGATTTTCCAGGGAGCGTGGCAGACCAGTGCATTGGGTGCCCTCAACGCATGTAGATGAAAAAAATGCAGGTCATGTATTCTTCAAATATTCCATGTCTTTCACATGAGCCTACAACGCTGACCACATGCCTAACCAAGGCTACATAGCCTCCACCATCGTATGTTTTATGTGACAAGTTATTCGAGAGCTCTTCTGAGATTTCAAAGTTGTTTCCATAAAACATACACTCGAGAAGAGAAACTCTGTAGTTAGTCATGATAGATATGCAGAGATTCAAAATAGATTATGAGGACTCAGCTTGTCATCTGGCCCTCCTTCTAGTGCCAAAATGTTGATGGTGCTGGACCTGCCAACATGTCAGGGTATCTCCTTGGTAAGAAGTCCCAACTAGATCTCAGACCATTTGGTGTAGCAATCCCAATAGTGGGTCGTACGGTATCGCCTTGACCGTGGTTGCATGTAGAGGCAAATAAGATGTCCCTGTTGGTAACAAGGGTGTGACATGCGCAACAAGCCAAGGAAGATGTATGAATGATTCTATCACACGGAGAGTGAGGTGAGTGCACCCCTTAGAAACCTATGAAAGCACATGGTTAAGAAGGGAACACACAAGTAAGGATGCATCACAAACTGGAAGGGAAGTAAGCTGATAATCCAAAGTGATGGTTAAACCAACAACACATTTAAGTAAGATTCATACATACACATACAAAAATAGTTTATACACACAAGTGTAAGAAAATAGATACATATGTCATTTAGAGTCAATAAGATAGCTGAAATACAATAAGACATATGCATGAAATGTGCTGGCTCTGTTATATTTAGAAGTGAAAGTTCTAATCATATAGTACAACCATGACCAACCACTAGTCCCAACAACGGAATGTTGTAGTCACTACTGCCTGCTCCTGAAAAGAGATATACTAGCTCTGCACTATGGATAAGCCAAGGCTCATTACAACACTCTCTAAGCTTTCTCTAAGATACTCCTATCGAAAGCTTGGCTAACCAAAAGCCTCTACAATGAGTCATGAGGTACTATATATAGCAAAGGGTGGGGTGACCCTTGACATTCCCCTTTGTGACTTTTCACCTACCCTCATGACGCTTCAACTACCCTATGGCTATTACATTCAATTATCAACACTTGAACCACTTAACAAGATGTTACATACAATCTGCACATGTACCCATGTGAGACAAAATGGCTTGAGCAAGCCATGTAAGACATCACTAACACTCAGACCATTGTGCTAAGACCAACTCTTCGATGTCCTTGCGATGATTTATGGTGGCGAACTGATGCCAAGCTTGGTCATCCATGATGGTGTCTTTGCACTCAATGGTTACATCTTGCTGAAAGCGAACTCTTGCCTCAATTGCATTTGGGTACACTCATATGGCTCCTCTGTCCAACTCGTCTGATAACATGCACATCATTGTCTTGAGTGCAGGTGGACCAACAACATACTGATGCATACTATTTATGCTTATATCCAAGTGTGTGCTGGTGACCATGTGCATCAACTTGTCGGAATACATGTTCAGCTCTAGTGAGACTTGCTTCTTGTCTTTGCATCGGGGAGTGTGCCCGATGGGTGGGATCGCATGTGTGTGCACAATGACATCCATGCTTCTGAATGCCCTTGGATGTGATCATCAACACTTCTCACCCCCAACTACTGGGTGGACCCATAACATGTATGGGCACCATTTAATCAGCTAGTGTATGTTGCACCTCCTGTTGTGCATGTTCCCGCTACAAATCCTTCTATTGTCTGTGCAACTCATGTTATTCTTTTAGTTACTACTTCAGCACATGCAACTCCTTCTCTTTTTCTCTCTCCACATTCACATGATTCTCTCATTGCACCGTCGCATCATGGCCTCAATCTCCAAAGTTGCTTTCATCACAAATTGATCTGATGGAGCTTGCAACTTAGCTTCATCTTGACTTTACTTTGGCCATCCTGGAAACCCGACATATGAACCCCAACCTCCACGAGGTATCTAGCCCAAACATTGCTAGCCACCCCTGTTCCATTTAGTCGGCCGAGGTTGGCCTGACCAACGTTCCATTCTTGCCAATTCCCCAATTTCAGAATCCCTTGTCCCGTGACAACCTCCCCTACTAACTCCCCTCAAGGACTTAGCCCCTGCCCTTGGGGCCCAGGTCTTCCAATTTCCCCCAGCATTCTTAGAGAATTTCAAGAACCAGAATTACATTAACACATAAACACTTACAACCTCCCAACCCGTGACCCCTGGGTTTGCCAAGCAAACAAGAAACTGGAGTTTTCTCGGGTAGACTCCCTCGTGAACTAACCTAATAATCCCCATGCGAGAGAGTAGAATGCCAAAACAGAGTGACACCCATGTAGAACCCATGGAACTTGGATTATTCCCGCAGACTTCCGCCACCAAGCTAATAACCCCGCCCAAATTTCTCTCACCCAAAAAAATTTTGCCCCCATGAAAACCCCAATTAATAGACCAAACATAAGGAAGCATAATGGAGTATAGGAAAAACTAGTTAACATACCTGATAACTAGAAGTTGGAGTTGTTGGATCACCCTACCTTCCCAAAGCCTCTGCTCCACTTTCGTCGTCATCTCCTCTTCTCTTACAACCTCTAAGCCATTATCCTTCTCCGTGGTTAGTAAATTTGGTTGCAAGAAATTTCCACCTTCCCTCATCCGTCTTGCCTTAAACATGTTGATGACCACCGTGCCATGCACTTCAAGCGTGTGGGAGAAGGTGGCACCGTTCCTTGGTGTCCTTTTCATGATGACAACCTTAATGGCTCTATCCGCCAGCTCATACCCCGATTGGGGGAATTATTTGAGTGTGTAACATATAACTTTTTCATATTTCTATTCTCCTTACTACTTGGGTAATTATTCTACTTTATTTAATTCTCTCTAGTTTTCTTTTCATATCCATCTATATAGATGATACCAACATTTCTTCCTAGTTAGGGTGTCTTTCCATATTATCCACAGTAGAGGAATACTTCATATTACCTGTAAAAACCCTTAAATTAAATGCTCATTCATTTAACCCACAACTTTCCTACAATAAAAAAAAACCAAATACATATATATAATTATACATTTTATTCACAATAATTTTAGTAGAGTTTATCCATTCACTTTCTTGAACACACCTAGAAAACAAAATAATCATAATGAAATCCTACTTATTTTATTCATAGCTCTCAACTATAGAATAAATATGCTTCACATAGATTATTCCATATATTTATATAATTATTTAAATATTCTTGAAAAATATATTAAAATCTGCCTTGTTCTATAGAAATTCCCACTGTAGATCAACATATTATGCAATATACTAAAGAAAAATATAAGATCTATTTCTACAAGAAACTTGCATAAGCTTAATCGAATATGAGAAGGATCAAATAGAACACTTATAACTAAGAATGAGAATTCAATCACACATGAACACAGAAGAATACTCTGGGGAAATCCTTAGCTAAAAACCCCAATCTTTGTATTATCATACAAGTGGAAATATGTCTGGATTACACAAAGTCTTAGCTCGAAAGCTATCCAGCTCTTAGTACAATCCCTCTACTAATCATAAATAGTCAAAGGCTTCTCACAAACCTTCTCCTCTGCCCTCCAAGCCTCCTATTTCCTTGAGCAGTTTTTCCTGGGGTCCAGTGATTCCACTTGTGTGAATTCCTACCTCACACTACTCACTTGGCTCATAAATAACTACACAAACCTGAAGGAGATAATTCCTTCTGCATGGATGAGTTTCCTATAGGAAAAATCCTCCAACTGATAGCACAATGTCCCTTCCTCTAATCTCAACCGGATCTTTGTTTGAATTGACATGCATGAGTTATTTATGAGAGAATATTCAGTTATCTAAAGTGCAACAGTTACATTTATGCAAGCATTAACTAACTAAAATCACAATTAATTCCAAAAACTGTTGGAACTAATCTAACTCGAATTAACTCAGTTAACTGAGCTAACTAATTACAATGCCAATTACAACTCATCCTTATCTCTTTAACTAAGGGATAAATTCAACAATTAATGGGATAATTATTGCATTTCCTCACATAGACTTCATGTTTGATTTCCTACTACTAATTAACTCAAGATGAATTATTTAATTATTAATCAAACAGTTGCTAATATCAAATTCGAATTTTACTTCTCTATTTTAGTTCAGGGACTAACTAAAATAGGAATCCATCTCGAAAGGTTATTTATACCAATGTTATTTTTAGCACTTCCATTTTTCATTACTTGTTTCTATGTCCAACATTGGTACCTGAATTGCTATTTATAGCAATGCTATTTTTATCATTTCTTGTTGCCATTTTCAAAACTCCCTCTCAACAAGAAAGGCATTCAACTCGAACTTGATCATAAACCTTTGGAATGTTCTGCATGCAACACTTCTCCTAAGTGTTATTGCTCCAGCAGCTCTAGAAACAAAAAAACTCCCAACTGACCTCTCTGTTGGGCTAGAAACATCCTCTGATGCTGAAGCTTCCTTTGCTACTGACAAATCCTCCCTCTGTGACCTATGAGCTACTACAACACTCCATGCATCTTGCACCATTGCCCACCTCTCTGTGCCATCCTGCACTAGTGCAACACTCCTGTGCCTCTCGCATTGTTGCAGCCTGCTAGCTCTGCACTGTAGCTCTCTCTGTAGATCCATCCGCATCTATCTCTACCCACTCAACTAGTCTTGCTATTCCTCATTGGGGCTCTCGTAGTAAGGTATAACAAAAAAGGTTGGGTACCTCAATGATCCTACCCTATTCCAGCCTTCTTGGGACTGCCACTCCACATCACCCCACCTCTGACCTAGAGGTATGGATGCATGTGATCCCTCTTCCCACTTGGCTCGAAATTTCCCCCTATTGGAGGTCTCTGCATGAGTAGATGCCTCCACTCGATCTCCTATCGACTTCTCTAGTTGTGGTTGCTCCAAAACCTCCTAAAGTTGCTTCACCAATTATGGCTCCTCCACAATTGTTTGAGACTTCTTCAGGCTCTGCATGTTGAGAGGTAATGTACTCTCCCTCTCAACCAACAAGTCTCCATCAATTTCCTTGCTCCTCAAGCATTTGCATGCATCTTGAACCTCAAGAGCATATAGGTTCTTGACTCGTGAACCGATATGCTTCACCTGTCTCGTGGTGATGTGTCTAAGGAAAACCTTTCCCTTATTGAAGACTACATCATAGATTTTGTCTTCCAACATTCCAATCGATACCAAGTTTTTCCTTAGTCCTAGTACATACTCTACATCGGTCAAGGTAATGCGAGCTACATGCTCCCTCTAAAAAACAACCATTCCTACACGTGAGACATTATACTTTTCATCATTACCCATCGCTAGGAGTATCTGGAGATCTTTCTCCTCCAAGGTACTGAACAAACTCTTGTTGCCGGTAATATGGAAAGAAGCTCCACTGCCAAGAAACCAACCACATCCCACCATGGATGAAAGCATGCATGTGAAGAGTGTGAAATCCAACTCGAACTGTGAGGCTAGTGCCTCACCTTCTAATCCTTCCAAGGATCCCTTCCTGGATTTCTTCAGTGGACAATTTGTAGCAAAATGGCCCACCTCATGACAATGAAAGCATCACACTTTCAATTTTTCAAACTTCTTCCCACCATGGAAAGAACTCAATTTGGGATGAGAATCCTTCTCCTTCCCTTTCTTCACCTTACTCAGTAAGGCACAATTTTCTTCATCCTCCTTGGATGAAGAAGATCCATCTTCGGTGCTTCTCCGTATCTCCTCCTGCATTAGATCCAACCAAAGTTGTTCCAAATCTGGTAGTTTCTCTCTTCCATTCACTGAGTCTTGGTAGCTATGCTAGCTCTTAGGAAGACTGAGTAGAGCTAGACTCACCATGTTGTCATCGAATGTCATTATCCCTACACTTCCAAGCTCATACCTGCAGGTGGTGAGCTTGTTTAGATATGTAGAGATCGTGTCGCCCTTTTCACACTAGATTTTCCAAAGCTTGTCTTTTAGCACTGGCTTCCTCTCATTCCTGCTATTCTTATATAGATCATTCAATGTTTTCCACATTGAAAATGGTGTCTCCTTCCCATGGAGGCTCGAGACAATGTGGTTTTGAACTCCCTCCAAGAGGATCCTCCTTTCTCTAGCCACACATTTCTTCCATTCCGCTAATTATGTAGCATCAGCCGCTGCTGGCTTGGGGAATTCTTACTCAATGAAGTCCTTTAGGCCATTATCCTCTAATACTGCTTCCATGCGATCCTTCTAGGTTATATACATCGAGCTGCCATCAAGGGCATATTCGAGTATTAAACCATTGAACGCCATTGGTGAAATTGAGATGTGATAAGAACTCAATTTCTATATTCAAGAACCTCAAACTTTGAACTTCTCCCTTCTTTTATATTTTTCTTCACTTTGATCACCTTTACTCTGATACCATGTAGAAAGTCCCACTATAGATCAATAAATTATGCAATATACTAAAGCAAAATACAAGATCTACTTCTACAACAAACTTGCGAAAGCTTAACTGAATATGAGCAAGATCAAATAGAACACATATAACTAAGAATGATAATTCAATCACACATGAGCGTGGAAAAATACTCTGGGGAAACCCTCATCTAAAAACCACGATCTCTATATTATCATACAAGTGGAAGTATGCCAGGATTACACAAAGCCTTAGCTCAAAAGCTATCTAGCTCTTAGCACAATCCCTCTACTTCTCGCAGATAGTCAAAGGCTTATCACAAACCTTCTCCTCTTCCCTCCCCCTCCTATTTCCTTGTGCAGTTTTTCCTAGGGTCCAATGCTTTCACTTATGTGAATTCCCACCTCACACTGCTCACTTGGCTCAGAAATAACTGCACAAACTTGAAGGAGATAATTCCTTTTGCGTGGATGAGTTTCCTATATAGGAAAAATCCTCCAAGTGATAGTACGGTCTCCCTTCCTTTGATCTCAACTGGGTCTCTGACTGAAATGACATGCATGAATTATTTATGAGAGAATATTCAGTTATCTGAAGTCTAACAATTAAACGCATGCATGCATTAACTAACTGAACTCACAATTAATTCCACAAACTGTTGGAACTAATCTAATTGGACTTAACTCAGTTAACTGAGCTAACTAATTACAACTCAAATTACAACTCATCCTTATCTCTTTAACTAAGCGATAAATTCCTCAATTAATGGGATAATTGTTGCATGTACTCACACAAACTTTTTGTTCGATTTCCTACAACTAATTAACTCAAGAGGAATTAATTAATTATTAATCAAATAACTACTAAGATCAAATTCAAATTTTACTTCTTTATTTTAGTTCAGGGGCTAACTAAAATAGGAATCCATCCCGAAATGCTATTTATAGTAATCCTATTTTTATCACTTCCATTTTTCATTTCTTGTTGCTATGTCCAACACTCGTACCCGAACTACTATTTATAGAAATTCTATTTTTAGCATTTCTTGTTTCCATTTTCAACATGTTCCTCCCAATCATGAAGTACGTTTCTCATTCCCTCTGAGATCAAACTCCTCCTTGCCAGGAGAAAAACTCGGTGGTTTATTAATTTTTCAAAAATATTATTATAATATTTGTCTTCTAATGTTTTTGTGTTAATATGTTGTATGGAATTTGTTTCAGTGTTACTTACTATTAGCTCACAAATCTATTTCAGACTTTGACTTAACACATCTATTACTTTGTTTTTTTTTTCTCTTTATATGCTTAATGTTGAAATCATATTCAATTAGGAAGGTCATCCATTTAGCCTTCCTAGAATTCATGTTAGGATGGATAAAAAAATATTTTGGACCCACATGAGCAATAATTAAGCTAAATTTGTTACCAATTAAATAATGTATCCACATCTTAAGTGTGTGGGTGATTACAACTAGTTCAAGTTCATAAACTACATAGTTTATTTCATGATCCTTTAGTTTACGGGATTCATAAGCCACCGCATGATCTTCCTACATGAGCACACCCCCTAAACCTTCCAAAAAAGTGTCATTACAAAATACAAAGTCCTTATTAGGGTTTTTATCTTCATCATAGGTTGCAGGGTAAGATAATTTAGAGAGTCACTCTGTAAATCTGCAATAGCGTGATGTGATACCCATGAATAATCTAACATCTACTACATCCTTAGGGATTGGCCAACTAAGAATGGCCTTTACCTTTTCAGGATCCACAATTATTCCCTCTTTAGATATCACATGTCCTAGGTACTATATCCTATCTTGATAAAATTTACATTTGCTGAACTTAACATAGAACTGATGTTCATGTAAAGTCTACAACACTATTTCTAGATGTTGTTTGTGCTCCTCTGAACCTTTTGAATAAATTTGTATGCCATCTATAAAGATTAATATGAACTTATCTGGAAATTTGCTAAAGACACTATTCATCAAGCACATAAAGGCAACAAGTGCATTTGTATGTTCAAATGGAAGAACTATAAACTCATAGTGTATGTATCAGGTATGAAATTTGTTTTTGGAATGTATTCTTCTTTAATCCTCAGCTGGTGATAACCAAATTTGAGATTTATTATAGAAAATATAGTTTCTCCCCTTACTCAAATAAATCATTAGTTCTAGGCAACAGATACTTATTTTTAATTATGAATTTATTCAACTTCTAGTAGTCAATACATAAGCTAAATGTTCATCATTATTTTAGAAAAATAGGACTCGTGCACCCCATGGTGAAACATTCGCTCTGATGTACCTTTTGTTTCATAATTCTTGTAACTGCATTGTTAGCTCTACTAATTCCATTACACTCACCAATAAGGTGCTTTTGATACCAGTGCAACTCTTAGTATTAATTCTATAGAAAAATATATTTCTCTTTTTGG
This sequence comes from Pinus taeda, assembly GCA_000404065.3. Taxonomy (NCBI): domain Eukaryota; kingdom Viridiplantae; phylum Streptophyta; class Pinopsida; order Pinales; family Pinaceae; genus Pinus; species Pinus taeda. The sequence goes on from APFE031387078.1 coordinate 14,306, forward strand.
TGGAAAACGAGAATATCATAAGGAAATACATCTTGATAGCCTCAAATAAATTTCATATGATTTAAGGGTTTAGTTTGTTTATCTTGTGAGTTCTCTTCCTCTTAAATGGAAAACAATTGGAATCCTTTCATTGTATCCCTCTTTAATTGTAAAATAGATATCTGGTTCACCAAAATGAGCCTAGGTATTCCTTTTATGCTATGAGTTTCTCCATTATCTATGGTGCAAGTAACAATTTTATTAAGACAATTAATAATTTCCCTATGCCCCTCCAACCAATCCATCCCTACCAAAATGTCATACAACCCTAGTGGTAGAATGTTCAGATTCATAGTGGTTTGGTTAACATTTAGAATAACAAGGCCCTGTATTTACCCAATTTGTAAGCTTTATTTTTGTGCCAGTAACCAATTGGACCAAGCCTATTTTTTTGTACTTTTCATAATTTAATTTACATTTTTCGACAATCTAGGGAATAATATAACTCAAACTAACACTAGCTTCTATCAAAACGTAAATAGGTTGGTTTAAAATTTAATCGTCTATCTCCACCATGGTGGATTGATGTTATATTTGGCACTTTTCCAATGTTGCAATGATTCATGGAATATTCTTGGCCACACTACTAACGATGGAGGCCTCTTGAATATTCTGTAGAGTCTACACATACATTGTATTATAAGGAAAGTTTCACATAATATGGGGTCCTCCACTTCCCCATCATTTTAAGGATTCTTTATCCATGCCATTAAATTCCTTATTACTTAATTTTGTCTCTTTAGACCTGGTTTGAGTGCGTGCCTGCGTTCTTTGGGTATGGTTAATATTTTTACAGAAATTTCAACTTTGATTTCCCTTACTAAATTTTTTAAAAGGTCCAAGTTTTCCTTATTTCCCACCTTGGGAAAATTTATCCTTCTTTTTATTAGTCCATGATTTCATGTTTTCATTTTTCCTCTTAGCCTGCTAATAACAAATTCTTGCTTTTCTAATGGCCTCATCAATTATTTTGGGATTATCGCGCCCAAATTGTTCCTTAAAAGAGAGAGAAAGACAACTAATTAAGCGGTGTACCTTGGCCTTTTCCTCTCGTACGTATGGTACATATCTCAAAATATAGGTAAATTTCATCACCATCTTATCCATTGACATTTAACCAAGATTCAAGTCATGAAATTCTTTGGCCTTGTTGTCAAAATAACATTCTTATTTTCTAAATTATGTGTTGTTTTAATTTCTTCCCACCACAAGGAAGCTTTCCCTTATAACTAATATGTAGATAATTTAGCTTCTAATTTAGTATCATAATCTTAGACTTGAAAGTACATACTAATATTAATTAGTCATGCCTCTGTTGCTTCTTCCCAATCATAGGTTGGGGGTGTAATCTTCTTGAATTCTCCTTGTAGTTCTATTTTTGGCCTTTTTCCATGCTTCAATTCTTTTATTTTTTTTTTGTGAATTGTGCTCTTCCTCCTCCTCAGATTCAACTTATTTGCTTTTAGCCACCTCTTCAAAGGTCTTCTGCTTGGATGTCTCCCATTAATCCTCTTTCTCCCTTACTATTTCCACAGTTTTGGGATTGAGAGTGTGTTAGGTTTTTAATGTGTTTCTCTTGTTTTGTACTAAATTTTAACAACTAATCATCTCTTGCATTGAGGTGAACTATTTTTTTTTTCATGTCTCACCATATTTACTAATTCCACTATAGACATTTTCATTTGAGCTTGTTCACCCAGATGTATGGAGATCTTGTCTTCACTAGTGTGAGTGTCTTCTTGTGGTTCTTCCATTACTTATCCCTTTTACTTACTCGTCTTCTTATTCTATGCAAAAACATTAATTCATTTTATTAAACATATTCATGGTTAGATAAAAGGATAGAATGTTGCAACCTCTTTTTCCATGATACCATATGTAAGATCCCTCCAAATTCACTCAGAAAAATAGTATGAATTTCATAGTATATTTTTTTTAAATATACTACATGCATTAATTGCCACATCAATATAATGATCCTTGAAATTAAATTGCAAATGTAAATGCTTTATTAATTTCCCACATTCTTTTTATTTCACTTGTGAAAAGTAACATTGTATTGTCTCTTCATTATAAATTTGGTTGGTCACCCAAACTTGGGTAGACATGATATTGAACTTTGATTATATATTCCCTTGTTTTTTAAAGTACCCTACTACAATTTTTGGGCTATGGCTATGCTATATTATTGGTCTAGAACAATCGATCCCCATTGTTATACGAGAATAGTGTCCACACGGATGCTGCTATTCCCACTGAGATGGGTGGCTATCTTAGAAACAAACAATCAAAGTCTACTATCGATTCCTTTTATGAAAATAGATGAGAGGAGAACGAAGATGGCCAACCTGAGTCTTGCGCTCGATTCCCTCTCCTTCTTGATAGAGTTTTGCCGCTCGCTCTTTGTCTGCTCAACTTCAAAAGGACCTATAGAATCACAGCAACATACTACTATGCAAGAAACTAAGATCTAAGTTCATAAATAATGCAGGATCAGATGTGCATTAACCATATACAAGCATATATAAACAAGTACACAAGAATATGGAAGGAAACAAGAATATATGTATTCAGATAAAAAGTAGCAAGAGGATTACAACCATGAGCAGCTCTAACCCAGCATCATCCTCCAGCTAAGAAGACCTGATTCACCTCAAGCAAAGAAAAATCACCCAACACTGTGAATGTACACCAGAATACCACCAACACTTCTCTATAAGTTACAAAATTCCAGCCTCTAGATCTCTGTGAAGAGGGATCCATATATAGATGATTAAAGAGAGGTGAGTCATCTTTTGGGATCTTTATTAGTGTCTTCTCTCTCATAGTTCCTGCTTCCACTTGGAGAATGAAGATCTCTTACTCATCCTTGGTCAAAAATGGAGTGGAAAGTGTGAGAGGGGAAGCTTCGGGAAGATTCCATGATCTTCCACCTCGCATTTTGGTCCCTGCCATTTGTCCATTTCCGACCATCGCACCCTACAGAGGAGAAAAACAGTATGCATCGCACCATGTATATTGGGAAGGTGATATGCATCACACCCTCTGCATGGAGCTTTCAATATGGTCCAGTTTTGACCAGTTATGAGTAGTTTTCAGTGGAGAACTTCTCGGAGATGATGTAATCAGTTGAACTTGTTCCTTTAGGTAGTGAAGCAACCCTTTTAGGGACTTAAGAGCCCTCAGTTTATGGACATTTGTGATTGGGGTTGAAGTGCCCAAAAATGTCTATAACAGTTCCCCCCTAAAGCATGAGGTCGTTAATCGTTTTTGATGTCGGGTGAAATGCTTTACTATGAGGATCTGAAGTTTTTCTGAGCTGGGAGGCGACCTGTAAAAAGATACAATACAATACATTATTTGACAACATTTTTTTCATGATTTGGCTAAGGCGGGCATTCCCATGCTCAGCATTATAAACTCATTTTCATGTACATAGGACAGACGATCTTCTATGTGACAGACTGATGATATGGACACATCATCCTTTGATTTGGATGATCATCTAATCGGTAATGATTTACACTGGATGTTTTTGTATTCTTGAATATATCGCAGCCTCGATGGATGAAACTAGATCCAGGGTCTTCAAATTCGGCTAATCTTCACTCGGAGTACAAGTCGATCCATGTGAAAAATGTTTTGGAGTCAGACATGGAAAGACAATGCCTGATTACCAGCCAATGATGTAAGTTGTTAACAGGCACGAGAGGAATCACCAATAATGACAATGACCCTCAAGGTACTATAGTACAATTTAGGTGGTGTGAAAAATGACTTGGCGTTGAACACCATGCAAAATCTCTCGGTCGAAGGCCATTGATGTAAACCTGTTGCCGAAAGTGAGAAACTTGCCATTGAGGAATGCAAGCTTCAAAGTACTGAAAGGGTTGTTCCTAAGTCAAATTCTTGGATAATGAGTTGATGTCGACAAGAAGCGACCTATCACAGGAGGGCCTTAATGAATCCCACATCAATGACATGGAACGAAGCAAATGATTTTGGAGGTGAAAACAAAATGACGATATGGGGTTCAGGGTGGTGGTCATGAAGGAATGAAGCATGAATGTATTGCAGTGGGTGAGACTAAGGTGAATTGTCTGAATGACGTCTCTTGAACATATCAGTGACACTGACGATGGATTGGTAGCGTTAACCCCGGAGATGGATGGTGTGATAGAACAATGGTAAAGACCAGTGAATGGAACAACCCAACCCGGCATGGATGTGGAAGGAAAGTGTCATGTTCAAGAGTGACTTGCTACCAATAAAGTTTCTTCTTGTTTTCTTCCAATTCTCCCCAGTCATTGCTGATGAGTACCTCTTTATTTTTGTCAAGCTTGAGGAGGATAACATATAATTGTTCTATAATCTGCCCTTCGGGCGAACTTGTCACTATATTTTAGCGAGTCTAGCAACAGTGAAACTTGTTCTCGTCCTGTTGGATGAGTTTGTCGCTATTTAGTTTTAACGAGTTTAACGACAAAGATAACTCGGTCTCTTTTAATTTTAGAGAGTCTGAAAGAAACGGAAAGAAGACTTCGAAGATTCTTTTTCGTTGTATAATCCCTTAAGTCTGAAAAAGTGTAAAATAATACAAAAGGGA